>JAWPHD010007749.1:0-124545 GCA_037043455.1 Cyrtodaria siliqua
TGCATCTTATTTAGGTAGTAGACTGAAACAATAGTGTTTATCTCACAACAACAATGAAAGCATCTTAAAACTGATGACATAATTATGAGATGAGAAGTCTTCACGAGTCATGGCTGAGGTATTTTACTTTCAGGTTAAAAGACGCCGATGAGCCCAACTCAGATACGCTGTTCCCACGCTTCAACTCTCGATTCCGCTATTCAGGAAGAACGGCCCACCAGGCCCGTAAAGCTGCTGAACATGCGGGGCGCGAGGAACCTCACATTGCACGAACTGCTGAACGTCGATCTCTCTCACACCACCCAGATAAGACAAAAAGTCTGGATGACAGTAAGTGAAAACTGGCGACGCCTGTTTTGTAACACCGTGTTGTATATCGAGGGGAAACGAGAAACTATTGTATTCTTTATATAGAGGATCTTACATGAGTACTCATTCATTATTGAATTTATTAAACGAGTTGGCATAATGCCGAGCATTATATCATTTTTGTTAACGAGTTTAATAAATTCAGTAACGAATGAGAACGAATGCTAGATTCTATTTATCACATAGCTCACATATCGACTTGAATTGCATTTTGCATGTCGCTTTAACAAGCGAAACCGACATAAACCATGGGAATTGGGTCATAGTCATCATCATTTTTTTTGACAACGCATACTTGGCTTATTTGCATACTTATATAACTAGTGGTTTATTGAAAATATAGAATGGTGTTATTCCACTCCCACATCGTAAGTTATGTGATAAATAACGGTACAGTAGATTGGAATTCTCCCTTTGATATATCCTAAAAATTTCTTGCTGACGCGAGGGTGATATTACAGGGTGATAGTAAATCGCAAGGTGATAGTAAAAATATATATCGCATGCGCGGCTTTTGTGCATGTTGGTGTCCGTACTGTTTCGGTGACGTCATCTGCTCAGAGTAGTGAAATTGCTATTTTTAACTTGTAACTTCAAAAGTACTGTACCGATTTCAGTAAAAGCAAAATCAATACTGAAGATAACGTTATTTTGGCCCGATGGAATTTCAGTATAATAAAATAAATATCACATTCATGAGAGGGTGATAATAGGAATGTTCAACCTTTGAATATTGATTGGGCGATACTCATAACCTCAGGGCGAATATCCTCACTATCACCCTCCCATTAATCATATTTATTCAATGCCAGTTTACCAAAAATAGTATTTAGCAGTGAGGGTTGTAACTTGTTTTAAAAATAGCTGAATAAGGCCATAATAAATTAATTGCTTGATTCTCATTCCCACCCGCCCCCGTTTTTCATGCCGCCCCCGGTTATTTTTTATTTCTTAAATTTTTTTTTAAAAAAATTAAAAAAAAAATTAAATATATAAAAAATAGAAATAATAATAATAAAAAAAATTCTGGAAGTATGAAACACTATTAAAAATGTGTTTTCAATCTTGGAAATACTTAGTAATATTTTTTACTATTTTTTCTTTGTGCCGAGGCCATTTTCCATTTGTCGTATAAAATAGAAAAATCAAAAAAAATCACCCCGCCCCTATTTTGAAATAATTTGGATGAGAAACTAGAAATTAATGTATTATGGCCTAACTTAAAAGTTGTTTTAAAAATAACTGAAATAAGTTACTTTCACTTTGATGCATAGTAAGAGTTAATCCTCTTTTTAGAAAATTCAACTTTTTTATGATACTTCCTTGAAAAATAGTCTGTCTTTATAAATAAACTCGTTGCAGCACCAATTAAGCCCCAGCCGTAAATCCTTCCAACAGACTTTAATTGAATAATGATGGCATTAGATGTGCCCTGGAGTCATTTAAATCCCATTTTATTATTTAGCATGTTACATCTTTAAGAGCTTTGCGTAAAGATTTCTACGCATTGGCTGAAAGACATAATGGCAAATTAGTAAACAAGGAAGATAAAAGACCGGAGGAAAATTTCATATATCACAGGAAAATGCTGGTTTTGATTGACAATGGCTCTTAAAATAGATGGGAACAGTGCATATCTGAAAATATTTTCTTGCAGTTTTTTTTTGAAAAAAACACACAAAAGTTAACAACAGCCAGAACTAGTAGCTTAAACAAGTTATTTCCAAAATATCTTAAGTTACACCCATGTCTGTTATTTACAGTTAAATGCCCGTTTCTTAATTGAAATTCAAGCATGGCCCGAGACAAGCAAGGCATATATTGTTTTGTATCAACTGCACGACTTGACTGTCAAATAGGTAACGCTATGTACATCATTATCGACCTTGCCATCACTACAAAAGAGTATGAGAGTGGATCTTTCGAAACGGCCGAACACGATAAATATGAAATATTGCAGTCTCGGTTTGATTGAGACTGTTCATGAACGGTAGTGAATATGCTTTCTGCCGTTCACGCCCCCTAGTCCCGGGTTGAGCAGAACTCAATATTAATAAAAATCAAAAGCACAGAATTTTAACCATCCCGAAGATGGCATGCATATGGTGTTGGACATGCTATATTTAATGTCATCATTCCATGTCCAGTGGTGTATGTTCCCAGTATCTAATAAAATTCCATGCCCCGAAGAGCGAAATAAACAAAATAGAATTTAGTTGGGAGCAGCGGTTATGAAGCCTGCACATCACAAGTAAATGTAAAAAGTCCCTTTAAATTGCGAGATATTAATTATTTTTTAATAAATTTGAGAACGCGTGATATTAATAAAAAAGATTGACAGCCGACAACTCATAACACTGTAAACAAAAAAAGGAGCAGACCTTTGGTAAATAAAAAAAAAAGGCGGAGTATTTTCATTTTCGTTACTTATAACTTGTACATGTTTGCATTGGCCGTTAAGAGATTGCTTTGTGATGAGAATGTGTCATGTTTTGTTTTGTAGTGGCCTATAAAAGATTGCCTCCCACTAAAAACATGTTACTAATACATGTAGTTTGGTGACCACTAAAAAATTGCATTCTGATGAGAATGTATTTTTTATAATATCTTTTGTAATGCGGTGGCCAATAAAAGATTGCTTTTAAAACGATAAAAATTAAAAAAATAAATATTCAGGGCTTTTTTCTAAAAATTGTGAAGACTCCCTAGCCGGTCATTACTGCGCAGGTATCAAAAGCGCGATTACTGTCTGATTTGTGAATCTTGAAAGATTAATTGTTAAAAGCGATACTACTCGATACATTGTTTTTGTGTGGGAGGAGGACACTATAAAACAAATGTACAATTATTCCACAGAATATGGTACATTTTAGATAAACTTTCTAATGTAACTGTATCCAAAACAAAACAATATTGAGAAAGTTAGATGGGGAAATGTTGTTTACCAAAAAAAAAATCGGCCACAGTTGTGATTTTTTTTTACCAATTTTGAATTGTGAAGTATAGAAGGGAAAAAAGCCCTGTATTAATTCTATGTTTTGTATTGCAGTGGCCAATAAAAAAATGCCTTACGATGAAAACGATAAATATGCCAACAAGGACGACGACGAAGCCACAACCAAAATGCGTCCAGATGGCGATGCTGCCACCCTTGAGAAAGATGGCAGGTATCAGACGGCACCCAATGGTGGTGATGACGCAGTAGACAGGCTCCACCACAGACCTGGGGAGGAGGTAGGGGGCGCTTCATTATTTATTTGCATATGATATTAAAAAAAACTGGTATAATCCAAAAGAGAAATCCAAAACCAAGTGTGCGGCAGCAACTATCATCATGCGGTGTAGGCTTCAGTAAATTAGTATTTCGTCAGCATTCTGATCAATCACTGATCTTATGTTTACAGTTAAGCTATTAGATGCACCAACATTCAAAAATTGACAGTTAAGGTTAATAATTTGGTTTAGATTGTATAGAAAATAAATATATTATGTAATCGTTTTGACAAATCTGTGTGAAGTAGCGCTTACCTAAGTTAAAAGTGGTGGAGGGGTTAACAACGTTGCATTGAAAACCTCGTCTTTCGCCACTGCGGGTTCGAATCCCACTTGGAGCTCAACTTGTGAGAAAGTGTAGATTTTTACTAATGGTCTGCCTCCACTACAAAAAAATCGACCATCAAACATAGCCTAAAATATTCTGAAAAATGACTTTTAAACACCAAACAAACTGTATTGAGTATTAATTAATGAATTTACATACCAAATGTTATGGTTTAAAATAGCTTTATTATTCGGAAATTTATGATTAAACCTTTTTTTCTAAAAATTGTGAAGACTCCCTAGTCAATACATGCATGCATGCATAGTTCTTGTGGGAGGAGGGCACTATAAAACAAATGTACAATTATTCGATGATTGAAATGATCAAAAACGTTTCTCTTGGGATTATGTTTTTTATAGACATGACTTCTGTACATGCAGGTATCTTTGTCAATACCTCAAAATGCATAACCCTGAAACCCGTTTATTTGAAAATTATTAAATTATTTCAGCCGACTGTCGAGGGTCCCCCAGGCTACTCAGCTGATGCCTCCATGTTGTCAGATGGTGGCAAGAAAGGGAAGAAAGACAAGGAAGACGAAAGAAGAAAAAAGAAAGAAGAAGAACGTAAAAAAAAAGAAGATGACAAAGAAAGAAAGCGATTGGAGAAGGAGAAAAAGAAACATCCGGTTTGTTTAATTTTATATGTTTTGATTTTAGCTATGAGGTGCTTGTTAGTATGAAATAGTTAAGGTATATATACACGACAATCTTAGATTTGATACTTGAATATTTGCATATTTTATACTGAACAAAAAAGTTTGGCACTACTTTTTAGGGACATTGATTAAACATATGAACATTTACCATCATATTTACTTTACTTTTATCACCGAATTTGTTTACAAATGACTTTGTAGCATTATTAGTGGTCATATCTATGTCACTTTATCATTGACCCCGAACATACACGGCTTTGTATCTCGACTATGGAAATGACCTGCATTTTATGTGCTGAATTTATTTTGCTCAGTGTATACTATTTTGAAAACTGCAATTCAAATATCTTTTACATATTACTAATTGTTCCCTGCCTTTTCAAAGAAAAGCAGAGGGACAGAAATAGTGATGGTGCTTCCGTCACACTTTTTTGTGGCTGTAACTAGTCATTAGGCCAACCATAAAAAAAAAATTGTTGGCTGTTACCCTACCTACCGATGAAAAAGGTTTCATCCGAAAACTTTTTTTTTTACTATCTTTTTCTTTCATTCTTCAGGGAAAAAAATATTTTTAAGGTTGGCCTTACATTTTAAAGGGATTCAATCCACATCACATCCTTCTATCTCTCTTGTATGGCATGTTGATGGGCATTAAAACATGCCGTCATTCCACCATAAAGCATTCATTATTTTATGTCTATCATCTCCCTACCAGGTCAAAAGTGGGCAAGAAACTTCAATAGATGACTTTGAACCGGAGCCAGCTACAATGGAACAAGTAAGTTAACGCACACATAGCAAGCATGAAGTAGCTCACACTTGTATAGATCAACCAAGATAAATAAACGTAGTTATAGTCACTTCCCCATCTACCATAACAGAATATGATAAATAAACATGGTTCTTATGGTCTTTCCTACATCTTCCATTACAGAATGTAAGACAAAATGACTGTTGCATTTTTGGCACAGCCATCGCAATAGCTTAATATTTTTATGTTTAATCTGTTTCTTATTTCTGCTTCGCTACAACTTTAATAACAGACCACGGTATTTAGGTCATTGTGTTACTTTTGTGATTAGGAAAGGTGTCAACGGCCACAGGAAGGCTGACAGTCAACAGTCTCTGAGGAAGGCTGACAGCAACCTTTGAGGAAGGCTGCGGTCAACAGCTTCTGAGGAAGGATGTCTGTCAACAGCCTCAAGAGGCTGAAGGCTGTTGGTCAAAAGCCTCTGAGGATGGCTGCCGTTCAACAGTCTCTGAGGAAGGCTGTCGATCAACAGTCTCTGAGGAAGGCTGGTAGTCAGCAGCCTCTGAGGAAGGCTGCGGTCAACAACCTCTGTGAAAGGCTGTCAATGAACTGCCTCTGAAAAGGCTGCCAGTCAACAACCTCTGTGGAAGGCTGTCAGTCAACAACCTCTGTGAAAGGCTGCCAGTCAACTGCCCCAGCGTTGTTATCCTTGAGATAAGCTTAGTAACTACTTGGTTTCACACTGGGATCTTTAACGGTATACATTCTCTACGGATGGGACCTATTTCTCATGATTCCACAACAGTTATGTAGTGAAAAGCAAGACACAAGATTACTTGCAGGGGAGTGAATTACTGTCTAGATAGAAAGCAGGTAAACAAAATTACACATTCATCGATTGAATAGGTTTGTTGTTTCACAATTTGTGTTGCATGTGAAACTGTTGTATGTTCTTCCTTATTTATATGTAGTTAGGCCTTTATTTTTTGATGATTCATCGTTAATACGAAAATGTTGAGACAGAGAAGTGCAGTAGGAGGAAGGGAAATAATAATAAAAAAAATCGGAAAAGTTATTTTTTATATTTTGTTGTAAAGTAAAAGAGAATGAAAGGTTCGATTAAAATCTTTGGGAAGGTAAAATAAAAATAAAAAGTATCGATTCCCTGAGGAAAAATAAAAATCCTTATCGTAAGAGAGTTCGTAAAATGAACAATCAAATAAAAAAGGCCTTACAGTAAACATTCAACCCTAGATAATTCAAGCGTAGTGTTATTTATTTCCATAGTTTTATCTTGGTTAATTTATATATTATTTTCCTTTTGTTCATATCACTAGTTTTGCACATTATTCATCTTTATGAAAATGGGTTGTAGTGTGCAGAAATTAGTTTTGTATTTTCACGACAGGGTGATCATGCAGCTGTAGCTCTGGAGACCAGTCTAGAAGACTCTCCACAAAAGGTGTGATTACTAATTTACATTTCAGGAAATCGTTAAGAAAATTTATTTTACGTTTATTTTTTGTAGATTTTCTGTTTTCATTAAGTAGTTCTGTCATATTCATGCATGTTTGCCATCCCATCACTTTTTTATAGATAAAAAGTCATAGAAACTTTATTTAGAATACTATAAGTGTAGTGATTAATAATAAAAATAACTTTAATAGTTTGACTAGATTTATATTTAATCTATAGGCATATAGTCCTGAAATTCATCATTTGATTATAATCAAATCTTGTAAATTTTTAGTTATATTAACTTATCTTAAATTCGTATTACGCCCAAATATAGACGCAACACGAGAAGGAAAAGGATAGAAAAAGCGGAGGATTTTTCGGTAAATTCGGGAAAAAATCTCCGAAGGAAAAATCGGAAAAGGACAAAGATTCCAAACACAAGAAGGAAGAAAAGGAAGCCGAGGAAGCGAAAATTGAACAGGTTCTGTTCATGATAATGCCTGCCCGCCTGCTTGCTTGGAAGTTTTTTATGATATGAACCACCTAATATAAATTATTTACTTTGCTCCCATTTTAGCCACAGTGTCAGAAATATAGTTGAGAAATAGACGTTTGGTGTGTTTTGTTTTGTTACTGTTAAACAAATTATTAAAGAAACACATTACGTGGTCCCGCCTTAATTCTATTAAGCTATGGGATAGCTTATATTAGCAGGATTTTATAACGGAGATTTCGACAATAAAACACGTTTAAAAACTTTTTTTACTGAAAAATGCGATAACCTGTTTAAAACTACTTATTAAATGATTTAATTTTACAATAAGCAAACTTTTTAAGCCGAATTTAAGGTTTTATTTCATACCCCAGCCAACCCCCATTTTCGCTTCTTGGAGAAGGGGTTGGATGGGGTATGAAAATTAACACTCGGACCACGTAATGTTTTTAAATTCTTGTTTTAATGCCTTTAACATGTTTGATGCATGTGAATATTCTGATTTTATTAGCTCTACTGATCAGAGATCAGCAGAGCTTATGCCGTGGTGCGGCGTCCGTCTGTCCGTCTGTCCGTCCGTCTGTCCGTTAACTTTTTTTTTGTAGCGACTACTCCTCTGAAACTACTGAATAGATTTTCATGAAACTTTACAGAAATGTTGCCCATGAAGTCTAGTTGATCCTAGCAAAAATTCATGTTGATGTGAAATCCAAGATGGCCGCCAAATCTAAAAATAGGTTTTTAAAAAACAAGTTTGTAGCGACTACTTCTTGAAAACTATAAGTGATATTGATATGGGACTTTTTCTAAAATGATCAGCATGACATGATGTTGGTCCTTGTCGAAAATCGTTTTGATTTGACGTTAAACATGGCTGCCAGCGGCCATCTTTGTTTACATAGAGTTATATAATGAAAACTTGTAGCGACTACTCCTCTGAAACTACTTGACGGATTTTCATGAAACTTCACAGGAATGTTGCTCTTGATGTCTAATTAATCCTAGCAAAATTTCAGGTCGGCCGGAAATTCAAGATGGCCGCCACGGCTAAAAATAGATTTTTAAAAAATAAGTTTGTAGCGACTACTTCTTGAAATCTATAAGAGATATTGATATGGGACTTTTTCTAAAATGATCAGCATGACATGATGTTGGTCCTTGTCGAAAATCGTTTTGATTCGACGTTAAACATGGCTGCCAGCGGCCATCTTTGTTTACATAGAGTTATATAATGAAAACTTGTAGCGACTACTCCTCTGAAACTACTTGACAGATTTTCATGAAACTTCACAGGAATGTTGCTCTTGATGTCTAATTGATCCTAGCAAAATTTCAGGTTGGCCGGAAATTCAAGATGGCCGCCACGGCTAAAAATAGATTTTTAAAAAATAAGTTTGTAGCGACTACTTCTTGAAAACTATAAGAGATATTGATATGGGACTTTTTCTAAAATTATCAGCATGACATGATGGTTATCCGAGTCGAACATTATTTTGATTCGACGTTAAACATGGCTGCCAGTGGCCATCTTTGTTTACATAGAGTTATATAATGATAACTTGTAGCGACTACTCCTCTGAAAATACTTGACGGATTTTCATGAAACTTCACACGAATGTTGCTCTTGATGTCTAATTGATCCTTGCAAAATTTCAGGTCGGCCGGAAATTCAAGATGGCCGCCATGGCTAAAAATAGACTTCAAAATACAAGTTTGTAGCGACTACTTCTTGAAAACTATAAGTGATATTGATATGGGACTTTTTCTAAAATGATCAGCATGACATGATGGTTATTCAAGTCGAACATTATTTTGATTCGACGTTAAACATGGCTGCCAGTGGCCATGTATGTTTACATAAGAGTTATATAATGATAACTTGTAGCGACTACTCCTCTGAAACTACTTGACGGATTTTCATGAAACTTCACACGAATGTTGCTCTTGATGTCTTATTGATCTTAGCAAAATTTCAGGTCGGCCGGAAATTCAAGATGGCCGCCATGGCTAAAAATAGATTTTTAAAAAATAAGTTTGTAGCGACTACTTCTTGAAAACTATAAGAGATATTGATATGGGACTTTTTCTAAAATGATCAGCATGACATGATGGTTATCCAAGTCGAACATTATTTTGATTCAATGTTAAACATGGCTGTCAGTGGCCATCTTTGTTTACATAGAGTTATATAATGAAAACTTGTAGCGACTACTCCTCTGAAACTACTTGACGGATTTTCATGAAACTTCACAGGAATGTTGCTCTTGATGTCTAATTGATCCTAGCAAAATTTCAGGTCGGCCGGAAATTCAAGATGGCCACCACGGCTAAAAATAGATTTTCAAAAAACCAGTTTGTAGCGACTACTTCCTGAAATCAAAATCAATCAGTAGAGCTTCAAGGTCATTGACCTCTTGTTTATTTTAGGAAGAAAAACAAATTTCTACTGAACATTAAAAGTGTGTACTGATAATTTGGCTGTTCTTTAAGATATAAAAAAAAATAAAAATGTAAATACAGTCACAGCTGAGACCAACGACTTAACAAAAAAAGTGCTGTTTCAGTTCCCCAATTGCATCGTTTTTAATCAAAATGGACTCGTATGAAGACCACCCTTGTTGTAGAGACCAATTTTGTCTTCCTATCAGTGGTCTCTGAATCTTAATATGTTTAAGTTTAACTGACTTATACATTTATTTTAAAATTAATGTTCATTTGTACTGTTTTGTACTGTTTGGTGTTTGATAATCATTTTATCTAATTTTATCTAAATTATTTCTGACAGTATTTGGTTAGTGTGCAAAATGATAAAAACATGTTTTTATTTCTTAATGATACTACTATCTAAATTATTTCTGACAGTATTTGCATATCTAAGATTTTATTTAGGGATAGTATACAATACAAAATGACGACGTGTTCTGAATTCTTGACTTTATTTCTGGCAGTTCCCACTGCGGGAAGTGGGGTGCACATAATACTTTATTTACATCTATTATTTTATGATCATGCAGTAGTCATAGTTACCAATGTTTATCTAATATGCTTGCTATATCCGGGCTCGACGTTAACTTTACGGACAGCTTGCCCATGGGGTAAGTCCATGGGCAAGCTAACTCTGAAATTTACTTGCCCATGCCAGTTTGCTGGTTGTCCAATTATTTAGACACAAAGTTTTTATTATTTTATAAGGATATACTGTTTGAGTCTTCAAGAGTATTAGACCACTTTGATATAACTCTCACAGCACTTTTCTGAGACTTCTAAAAGCTTGTCTAATACTTACAATGTAACAACAATAATAGTATCGGAAACCTGCAAAGAGCGATGAGTTTCTTCTATATTTTGTCATATTCTATAGTCCTTGTGCCTCAGTTTTGAAGTTGGCTGACGGAATTAAGCCTTTGAGACTACCTGCCCATAGCCAAGTTTTACCTGCCCAGGGGCAGGCGTATGTCGAGCCCTGTATATCAATTAACTTAAAAACATCTGTAGGCAATTATATACTGCATTAAACATTTTGTTTTTAGTTTAATGTTTGATTTACTATTTTATTTATTAATATAAGTTTGGTTTTTACGGTTTTAGTTATTAACCCTTTGCCTGCTAAGGGTGACTACAATAGCCTTTGCATCCATTGTCCAGCTGCTCATCAGTCATTTCTTCAAAACACCCCTTTGTAACATAAATGGAATGGTCTAAATTTAAAGAAAGGACAGCCCATTATGCATTCATAGCGGGCTAAGGTTGTTTTTATTACGACAAATCACATGCGTGACGTCTTCTCTATTGTTATGAGAACCATAGTAACCAGTAGAGCAATCTCACGCCCTCTTGGGCCTCTTGTTTAACTACCAGAGAAATCCCAAACTTTAAAGTGTCTGAGGGATGGTTATATTTCCGAGTTGCTTACGTTTTTATTCACATTATCTTGGTTGTAAAGGTGTATGCCCTTTTGGTCTTGCATTTGTTCTTAGTTTTCATGGCATGTTCCTTTGCTTCACAACTTTGCGATGTTGGTTTAGTTTGAGTTTCAACTACTGTTGCAACTCGAACGTCAACTGGGAATCTTAATGTCACCTTATTGAGTAAATCTGAAGACCTCTTAAAACATGTTTCAAATGTTTTTTCTCTTATTATAGTTGACAACAATAAACTTGGCTAATGCCGCGATTAAGGGCAGAGCTGTAGATAATTTTTGACTGCAATGAGTATTTATTTACTCATCAGATTAGAAATGAATGAGTAACATGGAACACTTTCAAAGAAATGAGCATTCTGATTAAATAGATGTTAAGTAAAATGAAACAATGTATGGCCTTTGTTCTTAGTATAAGACCCATGCTGAGAACAAATTTCATAATGTAAATATGGAATAAACTGTTCCACATGACATTGATTTTTTAAAAAGTTTTGAATATTTGTAGTAACTTGATGAGTAAATATACTAAAACTGAGGTTTTTTGGAACAGAAGCATACTCAAAAACTTAGCTTAGGCTATAATAAATTAATTGCTAGTTTCTCATCCAAATTTATTTTAAAATAGGGGTAGGGTGTGAATTTTTATTTTTTAATTTTTTATTTTAAGCGACAAATGGAAAAAGGCCTCGCATATTTTAAGCGACAAATGGAAAAAGGCCTCGGCACAAGGCAAAAATAGTAAAACATACCACTGAGTACTTCCAAGATCAAAAACACATTTTTAATAGTGTTTCATACTTTCAACAATTTTGTTTATTAATATTTTTTTTTTTTTTTTTTTTTTTTTTTTTTAATATTTTTTTTTTTTTTTTTTTCTGAAGAAATAAAAATTACCGGGGCGGCATAAAAAAACGGGGGCGGCGGGGATGAGAATCTAGCAATTAATTTATTATGGCCTCCTTATCTATAGCTTTGTAAGGGCCAACTTTTTTGAAGACCTTCTTACGGTCTCTTTCAGAAGCCTAAAGCTGTTATGACTTGGGCTTTACCAGGAATGAAGGAGATGATGGAGAAAAATGCTTCAGCCAATCAGGTTATTCGTAACATATAGGCATGGAATGGGAATGACAAATCACATGTCTCGTTTCATAAAATAACCACTGTTTTGTTTTGTTTCAGATATTTAGCTTGCTTGCTAGATTTGTGATAATGATTGACTGTGACGTTGATTATGAGAGATTTAAATGTATTAACACTGTTAATATTCGATCCACCGTTGTTTTTCTTGAATGCTTGTACATGTAGTGTTGACAGTGGAGATGCCATTAAGAATAAGGCAATGTTTTGTTCTGTCACCTGCATGACTGACATTTATTGTAGTCATCAATACATATTGGTGGGGACAGGACATACTTATTGGTTAATTATCGGTCAGCGAAAGCGTCGATGTTAACTTTTTGCGCTTAGCTCATTTTCTCGGGACCTGCATGCACTATGGCTAGGTTAACCAAACTTGGGTCATAGTTGCATTATGGGTAGTACAATTAAACTATGCAGAGCAGTTCCACAAAAAATCTTGACTTTAACGGGCCTTTGTAGCATGATCTCTGACATTTCCTTTGTATTTGCACAGTTGTAAACCGCTTAATTGGGAGAAAAAACACCTGTCTGGTATACTCTAACTACCAGTTATCGGAAGTCGGTGTACGGCAGAACGATGAAATGGACATGCTACAAAACAAATAGAGTATGGTCTTATCTCGTTGGTTGATTTAAACACCTCGATGGGCTAAGACCTTCTTGATGTTTAAATCAATCAACTCGATGAGAACGTACTCTATTAACTTTGTAAATACAGGGTTAAATTTTAAGTGTTAAAGTCTTTTTCTCAGAAACTACTTGCACAAGATCATCCAAACTTGCACAAGATCATCCAAACTTCCATCAAAGATGTATAGGAAGAAAAACGGTTCATTTACTCAGAGCAATTCTACAAACGAACTTGACATTAACTTCCTGAAGTTTACTGGGGTTCGTTTTGGGGTTCGGTTGTATTTTTCGGGAACTGTATGCACTACATGAGACAAACATGGATCATATTTGTACATATATTGGGTAGTGCAGCTCAGTTTTACAGAGCCCAAAAATGACTGACTTTGACTTTGACATACAGGTCATGAACTTCCTATAAGATAATTGTCAAAAATATCCAAAATACTCAAGCTGTGGTAGTCTCAGATAGTTGTTATTTGTTTTGGTCAATCTACCCAGGTGCCCGCCTATGCACGAAAATTGCAATGAGGGGCACCTGGGGTCTTCCTCCACCAGAGGAAGCTGGAAAGTCGCCACATGACCTTAGCTGTTGGTGCGTATATATAATCCAATCCAATTCAGTTCAATTGGTCAATCTAGGCATCAAGGTTTCCCATTGTATCTACAATTGTCAATATGACATTATCCCTGGCATTTGTGGTAAAATATGTAACAGGTGTTCCGTATATAATGAACAAAACAAGGAACAAAACCTTTTTCTTGGATATAAACATGTTTCAGTCCGAAAAAGCGTCTATTTGAGTCAAATATAAACACATTGCAGTTTAAGTCTTGTCTTGGTTGATTCTTTAGAGCATCAGATACACGTTGCAGAGTTGTTAGACCTGTTCGTCTGAGTAATATCCGAGTAGAACTTGTCTGAGTAATATCCGAGTAGAACCGTTCAGTTTTAGTTTAGGCTGCATGTTTCACATTATAGTAAATTTATTCCGAAAGGGGAGAATATTTTTTAAAAAGTAGATAGTGTGGTAAAATCTACTAACATGCCAGGAAGTTTAAAGTTGACACATTTTTAATGTGTTACAATATAACTAATTTAGAAGTGTTATTCATTTATAATAATTATAAAATAAATTGATGCAGAAAACAAATATTTTTTATATAATTTTGACACACACATCAAAATAACAGCTCAACATTTCCTCACATTCCATTAGAAAGATGAGTAAGTTTATCAAGCTTTAATATGACATTAGTCATTGAATGAAATTATAAAATATTAGATTATTAATAGTTTGGGAATATTTTGCCTTGTAGGATGCTCAAATAGAGGAAAGCGACATTGCAGCAACTAAGTTGCTTGTACAGGTTCCACGTATTGAGATAGATGAGGCAACAGTTTCTGATCCTGAAAATATAGATCCTGATGTGCAGGAATACCAAACAAGCTACCAGTCTGCAGCATCAGTTAACCAGTCTGAGCCATTAAGTGGCAACACCACTGAGGAGGTGGTAGCTGTAGTTGTAAAGGGAGATGATTTGGAGGATGTTGCTAATGAAAACCAGTTTATATTAAATGAACAGTCAGAGAACCAGTCAGAGTTGAAGGGAGACAACTCTATGATTGTTGCAGTAAATGTAGAGATCTCCGAAGATGGAACAAAAGGAGAGGTGGAAGCAGTTATCTTAACAGAGACTCAGGTTCAATTTTAGGTTTCTACGCCTGCCGTAGGAGAGAATGTGAATGATGCATCCAGTTGTTGTATAATAATCATATATAGTATGCATGTATTATTACCTAAATAACATGATTCATTATGTAATTCTGTTACGAATGCTGTTTCATTGGAACCAGGCTTGGCATTGATATTGTATATTGTAAAGATCAGTTTAAAAGTTTAATTTTGTAAGTACATTTAGTCTGTATATTGTGCTCATCCCTAGTGTTTGTGTTGTGAGGTCTTCATCATGACCCTGCAAAATTGCAGCAACTCTGCAGTTAAAAGGTTCTAGGCCCATTCTCCATGTTATCTCTATGTAAATGGAGGATGAGCCTGGCATGTTCATTCCTTTTTGGCGCCATATAACCTTTTGTTGTTGAAGGTCAGGAATTATCGCATGCATGATTATTGATAAGGATATATTCGTTTTATACACTGTTGCTGGATGAAAATCACACGCATCTACAAAATGTAGTTTCCCAATATCAGTTTGTAAATTAAACATGCACACGGTGATTGATGGTCGCAAAATATTAATGGTATTAGTTGTGAGTATCCGGTTAAGTGTCATAAGCATTTTAATTCAACCTCGGCAGAAGATGCATTCACTTTTAAACTTGGAACATGCATTTATGAATTACTTACTGAAGAATTTATTTAGGTATTTTATTTAATGTGTGAATTTTTCTTCATTTCAGAGTATTTCCTGAATTAACTTGTGTGTTTCAGACAATAACATAATCTTTTACTGAATAGCCTTAATTTGTATATTGTACGTTTCTCACTAATACTGGAATATGCTGTTTACAGAATCTTTGATCAGTGAGATGCTTGCATTTCACAAAATCTTGATAAGTAAGATGTTTGCATTTCGAAGAATCTTGATCAGTGAGATGCTTGCATTTCACAGAATCTTGATCAGTGAGATGTTTGCATTTCGAGAATCTTGATCAGTGAGATGCTTGCATTTTGTAGAATCTTGATCAGTGAGATGTTTGCATTTAACAGAATCTTGATCAGTGAGATGTTTGCATTTCGAGGAATCGTGATCAGTGAGATGCTTGCATTTTGTAGAATCTTGAACAGTGAGATGTTTGCATTTTACAGAATATTTATCGGTGAAGTTTTGCATTTTTGATTTTGATGTGTTGATGATAACTGAAATTGTTTTATATTGTCACCAGCATGCTGTGCAGAGAAATTAACAGAGAATGATTTAGCATTTCACAGGATGTGCTCAGCTAAATGTCTTGAGAATTTATGGTTATCCTGTAGTGTTTCTTATACTTACTGCAGCCATTGTACTATCTGTTTAAAGCTTGATTTAGGAAGCACCATCTCAAATCACTATTAAAATGTTCAATCTGGGATGGTGAGAATTTCGTTTACGTCAGCGAGGTAGTGCAGCCACAAAACCTTATATAGTTTTGAGTTGGCATTATCCAATGACATTGTTTGTTGTAATGTGATGTCACGGTATTTCCAGACCGTCAGTCGGGCGTTTTACCGTCACAAAATTGAGAGGTTAACCAATGGAATAATGTGATACGTGCTTGTTGCATTAGAATATGCTTTTATTATTTAATACCAACTATATCATAGCTCCAGCTGAAAGGAAAAAGAAACGCGACACGGGAATTTCCGCTATATATTGTATATACTGCACACTTAATTCCATTTTAATCACTGTACACGTTGTAACAAGACATTCATAAATGTTGAAGATCCTCTTTGAAAAATTGAGCCAGTTCAATACCGTATTTAACGTAAAGAGGTTGCAAAATTTTGCATGCTAAGTTTGCTCACATGCTTGAGCCAAACGCGTACTCTGTCAATAATGAAACTTTGCAGGAATACTATTTGCTGTGTTACGTGTTGTTTTATTTAGTCTGTTTTTCCGAAAAGATCTTATGTAGCCATGTACCATTCGACTAACAGCAGCATATTGTACATACGATATATAGCGGAAATTCCCGTGTTGCGTTTCTTTTTCCTTTCAGTATAGTTGTACTATAATAATAATGTCACATAATCCACATAATACCCATATAAGTGAACCCAGCCTTAATAGTAAACTAAGCATGCATTTCGTAGTGTCTCTAATGTCCGCAGCTACCATCTAACATCCCCAACGTATTAAATATATAAATACTGAAAAGGGGATCCCTTGGAAGCAAAGGAGAGAAAAGTTGCAGACTCAGTTTTATAGAATCTGTTTATGAGAGGTAATATAACGTAACATCTCTCACTCCCCCACTGCTTTAAAGTTAATAACAACCCCACAATTAACACGATTCCAGTACTTAGATATCTCCGCCCTATTGTTGATGTCAGAGTATATTGACAATAGGTTATATTATAATACACAGTTGCGCGTGCTTTATTATACTGTTGCACATGCTATTGTTTGTCGGAGGTATAGTATTGGTTTGATCGGTTAACATGGATAAATGATTGACAACTGGCAACATAATTGGAAAATGAAGTGCCCTGGGGTGTAGATATTAGACACATAAGTTAGATGTATGTGTTATGAGGTTATATCAACAATTATTAAGAATCAAATTTATATAATTTCGGAATGAGTGTTTTCACAAATACATCAAACCTTACTTGTTTCCATCATTAACTGCTGTCAGAAGAAAGAGCACATTGCTTTTATTACAGTCAGCTGTACTAAAATCTATCTTTATTGCATATACTTGGTTTTCACCTGTAAAGGATGTTTATGTACCTTTCAGGACTACTTTTTCTCTTTTATTATCTTTTACGGTATAGATAGTTTTGTATAATGTATCTAGAAAACACTCACATATGCGTATTTCAGCAAAACCTTATTTCCATTTTGTGTCAGAGTCCTGCTCTTCAGATTACTCTGTCATCACAAGCTCTCAAGTACTTGTTATTAAAGGGGTTGATGCACTAATTTCAGACTATGTTTATTTTAAAGGGTTCTGAAACACTTGAAAAAAGCTGAAAGAATTATCAAAATGCCACGAAAAATAAAGGAGAGATGACCTATTGAAAATTTGCAAAGAAACATAAATGGAGGCGGCCATTTTGGAACGATGACGTCATCGCGCCATTTTACCATATATGGCATATTGACGGAATGTCTTTTAAAGCAAAGAAAATCACTGCAAATGAAAAATAAGCATACAATTTATACTTTTTACATCTGTATATTTAATTTTAAGCCATTTGCACTGATTTTCTTTGCTTTAAAATGTATATTGTCAGTATGCCATATATGGTAAAAAGGCACGATGACGTCATCGTTCAAAGATGGCCGGGTCCATTTATGTTCTTTGCAAATTTGCAATAGGTCATATCTTCTTTATTTTTCATGGCATTTTGATAATTCGTTCAGCTTTTTTCAACTTTTTTAAAACACTTTTAAACAAATCGTGTTTGAAAATAGTGCATGAAAGCCTTTAAAATCTCTTGTGCACACAAGCTTTCTCGTGCTCACCAGCTCTCGTGCTCTTTAAGCTCAACAGTGTAATTGTATAACATTTAAAATCTAGTAATTCATTTTTTGTTATAAGGTGAAGTTTTAAAACAAAATAACTTTCTGTATGAAATTGTCTTATTAGTGGAGAAAGGTGCTAAGTGCGTATGTAGTGAGAGGATTTAGGAGAGGATTTAGGAAAAATGGGAGTTTTGAGTACGAGACTGAGACTTGGAAAACCATTCATCTGCTGTCAGCCTTCTATACCTGCTTTCACTGTCCTTCAGCTTTTCCTTCTCGTGTTACCATGTGTAAGTAGTACTAAATACATAATAACATTTGTCTGTTTCTATTTCAGTTGAAGGAAGATTTTATGCAGTTGTTGCGTGAAACGCCTCAAGTCACAAGCCAGTCGAAACTCGGTGATGTTAAAAACAAGATCAGTCACGATCCCAGATACCAGGCAGTTCCCAGCGATGCCAAGCGCGAGGAATGGTTTAACGAATATGTCAATAATAAGGTGAGCTTGAAATCGGAGTCGAAAATTTGTCGTTAAATAACGACTTTGTTAAATAATTATGCAGTTACCCCTTTAAAGTTTCATTATCGTCAGAATGCGCATTTGGCTCAAGCAGGTGAGCAAACTTAGGCTTTAAATGTTGCAATCACTTAACATTAAATACAGTACTGAACTGGCTCAATTTTTCAAAGAGGAAGTTCAGCATTTATGAATTTCTTGTTACAACATGTACTGTGATTAAAATGTCTACAACATCACAGTTGTGTCCTTTAACTAACTGCACTTTTTTTTTTTACAAAACATCTTGGGATTTCCTTGGAATATATATGGAATTTAGTGTGCAGTATATGCAATATATAGCGGAAATACGCACCCTGCGTTTCTTTTTCCTTTCAGTATATAATTGTACTATACCAACTTACAAATTATATAATTGTACTTTACCAACTTATAAATTATATAAATGTACTTTACCAACTTACAAATTATATAACTACTTTACCAACTTCAAAATTATATAAATGTACTTTACCAACTTACAAATAATATAACTACTTTACCAACTTCAAAATTATATAAATGTACTTTACCAACTTACAAATTATATAACTACTTTACCAACTTCAAAATTATATAATTTCTTACAAATGAGATTATACTAATTTTCTGTTAAACTGTTGTGAATTAGTACAAAAGAGCATAAACTATACAAATTCTACCATAATTTCATTTCAGCTTAAAGAAGATTACATGCGTTTACTGAGAGAAACCCCTACTATCCACAGTCAGTCGAGATGGAAAGAATCCAAAAAGGAGATCGACCACGACCCTAGGTACACGGCCGTCAAAAGCGAGAAACAGAGGGAGGAATGGTTCGATGAATACGTAAACAATCTTGTAAGTTTAATTGATAATGATCGAACACTTGTAAGTTCAGCTCATGTTAGTTTCATGGAAATGATAAAACCTTTATGAAGTTTCGTGATGTTTCTCAGCATTGTGTGAAGGTTGAAAAATTGGTGTGTTTCGACTATCTCAACTGATCCTATTTCTTGGCACTGACCCTATGTTTTATTCACAATTTTTAAAAACAACAACATTGAAATGGATTCATTAGTTTTGACTCCGCCAATCTGCCAGGAAAAAAAAAATCCTTGCCTACCTACCCTATTTTATATAGAGAGGAAACGCACCATATTTGTTTCTAACGTATTACAAGTTTTATATCTGAACTTTAAAGGCAGGTAGGAGAATCAGATTACCTACATACTGAGCTTGTTTTGTATGGCCCAGGTGTCAGGAAATGCTTTTTTTGGCCTTTCACAAATGATTTTCCCTCAAGATTTGATGTTATGACTTGATGATGCATTGTTGTTGACAGTTTGTGTGCATTTGCTTCATTTGTATAAAAAGTCCCTTTTTGTTGTTTTTTAAGGGCCAGTTAGATTTTGAAGCTTACAAAATCGATAAATTTGCCAAGGTAGTATACCATAGACAGAATAGCTATATAGATAAACCTGTTACCACCACTGTCAGCCACTTGGGGTTTTCCACAGGGCTCTCTGGAGGCTCTTATGATAATAGTTGAAATAATCAATTAGACATAGCCTGCTGGGAAATCTACATTTCATTGTTGAAGATGCAGCCTGTCTGTCTGCCCAAATAAACTGAAGCTGTTTCATCGTGAACATTTCTCTATTTCTATACAAACAACTACTACCAGTACTGTATTCCCCACCCCACACCCCCAAAAAAATAATTGCATTTTGCATAGTCGTATTATTTGAAGGTGCTATGCACATGGGCCTGGATGTTAATATATGTATTCATGCTATATGTATTGCCCATTCAAGGTTCTTAACGGGACACATGCAGTCTTGAAGTGTTTGAAATCGGTGTCTCGGTTTAGACATCCAGTATCAGTTTTACTTTTACCCTGGTTACATTTAAATAAATCAAATTTTAAGTATTTGCTATTTCGTCTTATTATACTATAAATTTTAATATATTACTGGTGCAATAATATTAACAATTAATAATATGCAGAAACAAATTGCTGAATACAATTCTTATAATTAATATTAATGATTGAACAAATGCAAATTATGCAGAAAGACTATCGGGACGCCGTGAGTTTTTAAAAAATAAAGATTACCGTGTGTCCCTTTAACGGTTTCTTCCACTGTAAAACCACTTCTGCACAAGAGGAAAGTCCTGTAGAATTTATATAGGTTATAATTCCTATAAGAACGGCCAGCTTGATAGTTAAAGGGACACACAGCAATCTTGATGTTTTAAAAACTCACGGCGTCACGTTAGTTTTTCTACATAATTTGCACATGTTCAATGATTAATAGTAATTATAAGAATAGTATAAAGCAAAATAATAACTATTGATTATATTCCACCAATAATATATTTAAACCTATGATAGAATAAAAAGAAGATAAAACCTCAGACTTTAATTTAATTCTATGCAAGCAGATTTAAAGTCAAAATGGATCGTCCGTGTGGTTACAGTCTCTTGACTTGTGATCACTTGCCCCTCACCGCTGTAGGTTTGATCCCTCAGGGGCCTACGAATCTTTATGTGAGGAAGCTGTCCAGCTGGTTTGCAGAACGTCGGTGGTTTTACCCAGGTGCCAATGCACGAAAATTGCCCGGAGGGGCACCTGGGGTCTTCCACCATGGAAGCTGGAAAGTTGCCATATGACCTTAACTGTTGGTACGACTATAAAATCCAATATATTTCAAAGTCAAAATGGTACTGCATAAATAGATGAGGCTTATTTCAATGCTTGATAACGGTCCAGACCTTTGTACCTATACCTTTAGGACATCCTCCTGTTGGTTAAAAGGCTGAGAGACTATAAACTTTTCACACTCCTCTGTGCTTGATGAACACTTCAAGATTGCCAAGTGTCCCTTTAATATGATAAAAGGTGGCTGAAGTATAAGCACTTCTTGATGCGCCCGAACAATTGTCCTAGGGAAAACCCTGGGTCCCTTTGATACTCCCTATTTAGGTATAGGTGTGTGCAGTGTTCTGTTCATCATAACCGTTTCAGTTTTATTCGGACTTTGATGCTTATTTTCCTTGCGCATTCTTGTGCTTGTGTTTTACTAGTTAATTTTAGAATATCACATTTGTTCAGTCTTTGCTATAAACAATTAAAGGGACAATGTCCATAACTTTTAGCCTATAAAACACAAAATAATTACGTTGACAAACACGACATGACTTGTGTCACCAACCATTACTGAATATTTACTACATAAAACCAAGATTGACGGAATTCAATATCGCTACAAAAAAAAGAAGTACTCCGTCTTGGGGTTGAACTCGTAAGCACACAAAAATTACACTCGCGGGTCATACGAGCCAAACGGGCCGGATGTATTACGTAAGAGATGCAATGTTAACCTATAAAAGCTAATGCACTAATGAATGTCGTGATCAGCAGAAAGGAAAAATAATGTGAGTCGCACATTATTTACAAATAATAAATAAAACTTTTTGTTTGAAACTCACGAATGTATTATACTACAGGCTTATTTGGGTCTATGCTAATGTTTTCGTGTATACATTTCACTGAATAAAAATCAGACAGTTATTTGGCTATGCCCAATATCTGCTTACTTATTGACAGTGTCCCTTTAAGATGTATATACAAGATGAAAAAGTCTTTTGAATTACTATACAATTTATTGTGATCTGTTAGATTGCGAAACACTTTGTCTCGTGGTCCAAGTATTAACTTTCATACCCCATCCAACCCCTTCTCCAAGAAGCGAAAACGTGGTTGGCTGGGGTATGAAATAAATCCTTAATTTCGGTTTAAAAAGTTTGCATATTGTAAAATTAAAACATTTAATAGGCAATATTAAACAGATCATTGCATTTTATTCAGTAAAACGTGTTTTATTGTCAAAATATCCGTAATAAAATCCTGCTAACATAAGCTTTCCATAAAATGGAATGGAATTAAGGCGGGACCACGTAATGTTGTTAGATTGTGAGACACTTTATTGGTTTATAACTCTACTGGCTCTGTTTTCTGCCCATCACTTGTTCATTGGCATCATAGACAAAAAAGAAAACAGTAAAAAACACAACTTTTGAGAATCAGATTTCATGATTGTCAAAAAAAGTAACTTAATTCTTGACTGCACAAACATGCAAAATTAACCAAATTGACTTTCTGACATAATAAGTTTATGTTTAGTTCATTATACAATTTAGGGAAAGACATAGGACTAATATCTATATGTAATATATTGATGTGAAGCAATTTGTGACATGGTAGATACCGTATTTCCTCTAATAGTAGCGCCCGGGCGCTATGCAAAGTGCGAAGGGGGCGCTACTATGATGGTTAAAATTTCAATATATTTCACCTCCTTTCCCGACTGTTTCCTTATAGAATTTCTGTACGGCGATCTTTTACTGTGACACCGGTATTGACTAAACCTAAACCTGACAATATACTGAATATCACTGTCATCACTCTGCATCTGTATGATACAATATCCGTTGAACTTGACGATTACAACACGGGTGGTTGCGTATCAATTAAATAATAATAAAAGATAAACTAAATAATAAATTGAAAGAAAGGAGAAAAATAAAAGCGGTAATTTGTATTGATGATGATGATAGCGCTTTAAGGTTTATGTCATAGACCATACCGGTGTCATGGTAAAAAAACTCCCGTAATCAAATCCATTAGCGGTAAAGACGAAAAAAGTGTATGTTTTTTAGGAACTTTTGGATTTTTGAAGAAGGTAAGGTTTGTTAAAACAGGTGGGGGCTCTTCTGTTAGGGAAGACGCTACTAGGGGGCGCTTCTGTTAGGGAAGACGCTACTAGGGGGCGCTTCTGTTAGGGAAGACGCTACTAATAGAGGAAATACGGTAATTTACGTGAGCTTTTGTAGAAAGTAGTTTGTAGTTAGTGTCTTTATGCCAGCGCTGACACCCACTAAAAAGCCAGAAAGTAGAACTAAATTTAAAAATCCATTACTTCAATTTTGTTCTTTCTAGTATATTTTCGTGTATGCATTATATAAACTGATTTTTCAGCTAAAATCCGAATACATGCAGCTTCTAAAAGACACGCCATTCATACACAGTGGATCACGCTGGGAGGACGTTAAGGACGACATCAGTTTTGACCCTCGATACAAAGCTGTACCCACGGATGCTCAACGGGAAGCCTGGTTTGATGAATACATACAAAACTTGGTATGTGTGACCTATGGTTTATAGTACTTTAGCCCATTTTGAGTATCGTCTCCCTCTGAGGTGGGACAGGGATCTAAAAAAAAAAAGAGCATTTTCATTGCTTTTCCCATTTAGTATGTGCCTGAAAATATAAAACACAGTTAAAAATGTGTTTTCAAATTCAACCATGGAAGTGGTATGTTGCCTTGTGTTGAGGCAATATTCCATTTGTCTTATAAAGCAAAAAAAAAATCACCCCTGTCCTATTTTAAAAAGAAAATTGGATGATAAACCAGCAATTAAAGTATTAAGGCTTTAAGAGCACAAAAGAGGGATGACAGTGAAAGTTGGAATGGACAACGAAAGTTGGAATGAGCTTTTTATGGAAATGTTTAGGGCTGGTTTCTGAGTTTGTTATCTATACCTGAAACAAAGTTTAATAGTAATATAGGGCTCAAATTTGACAATCGCAAACTTTTAAAATGCAAGTTGATTTGAGAAAGTTGAAATTTTCAGCACTCGTAAAAAAACTGCAAGACGTAGTTCATCTTTTCTGTACAAAGTTAGCATGGCTGAAAGAGTGATCAAATAATGAAATTAAAAGGAGTTTGATGACACTTGTTGTGTATAAAATATTCAGGCACAGAAATGTCTTTGACCAAAAGGAGAAACAAAAATGCCAGTAAGAATGCATTTTAGGAGTTGAAAATATTTACACTCGTAAATAAAAGCAAGTAGGTAAAGAAGTGAAATCCTACCCCTGTAATGGACACTAAGCATTTTGACAGGAAATACAAAATACATTATCGTGTAAGACTATTTTAAACTATTATCAAACATGTTTGATCCCGTTAGAATTTTTCAGCAAAAGTTCTGTTTGCTTTCTCTCAAATATATAATACTTCCATGTTTGCTTCACATATGAAATTAGTCAATTTAGTATACTTTTTATCATGCAACACTACCAAACTGTCTTTCCCTTAGCCCCGTCCGTCGGATGGGGACGTAAACCAGGCGGTCCCGTGTATCGGTCTATCCTCCGAGCACGTTAAAAAAACATAGGAATCTATTCGATAATAAGAGTAGGGCAGGTTCCCGGATTCCTATGTATCCTTCCCCTCTCTCTGGGGCGGCTCTAAATAACCTATACTGTGTTGATGAGCTTTTAAACAACATTCAATATATATATATACTACCAAACTGTTTCAGACAGAAAATATGTTTCGTTCGGACAGTTCCCCTTTAGCGTATTCACAGATAGATATAGTAACGCCAGCGCATGAGGTGATTTACATATATTTAAGTTCTTATATTCTCACTGAAAAAATAAACAATGAAAATATAAGGTTTATTATAACCATACAATCCACTATTTCACTGGGAAGTATAAACTGGGAGCTTGACTTGTCAAGTGTCAATTCTTACAGATGGCGGGAGATATACAGTACTGGTTCTACCCACGAAAAATTGAGTGGTCCTCCTTTACCCCAAACAAAAATTGACCATCATAATATATGCTAAAAATGGTGTAAAGACTCCATTTATTCATTCAACCATATTTATTGATAGACATGGTCTGTTTTCAGTTCTTCACATTTTTTTTTTTTCTAGAAAAAAGAAGAGTTCATGCAGTTATTGAGCGAGACTCCAAATATCACGAGCTATTCGAGGTACAATGACGTGCGAGAGGACATCAGTCACGACCCAAGGTTCGCCAGTATAGACACGGAGGCACAGAGGGAACAATACTTCGATGAATATGTACAGGAATTGGTAAGGAGTGTGCATAGCATGGCAGACTACTAGGGATCGCTTTGTCCGTCATCGTCCGTCTGTCGCACATTAACCTGCAACCTAACCTACGCATGTCCAATAACTCTTGACTCATTTTTTGGCAGAATTATGCCCCTTTTCATAAATCTAACCTTTAACCTAACCGAGCTGAGATAAGCACATGACAGGCGACACAGGTGTTCGGTCACTCTTCCAGTTCTTCTGATCGAAGATCAAAGTTGACATGTCTACTAGCATGCATATATTTGTTTGTTATCCTGTCTTACAGTAACATATCATAGAAGGTCTGTTTGTCATAACTTAAATTCATCAAGTCAGAGCTACAGATAAGCAGGGTATTTGCTTAAATACCCAATTAAAAATGGCAAAATACCCAATTAAAATGAAAAGCATGGGTATCAATAAAGTAATCGAAGTTGTCAAATGATAAAACAACCAATGCAAATTGAGCAATATATGGGTTGTTGACAGGACACCCAGTAACCTTATATAAAGCCTATTGTAAAAGAAGTTGATTTTGATAAGATTTTGTGTATACAATATTGGTGGAATGCCACCCCAAAACAATGTCACTAACGTTTATTGTTTTATTTTACCCAATTGAAATCATGAAATACCCAGTTAAATCAAAAGCTTATCTGTAGCTCTGTTAAGTGGTGCTGTATGTAAGCGCTTCTTCTTGTAATACTGGGATCGTGCATTCTATCCAGGGCCAAATTTGGATTATTATTGAAATATTTTAAAAAGTTTCTCACCTGACTAGTCCTTTGAGATTTAAACCGAGATCTAGCTCCCTAAAATATGAGGGTAACTGACTGTTTTATACAAAGAAATCCATATTCTGGTGAAATCCAAAATGGCCACCATAGCTAAATATAGACAAAAAATTGTAGCGTAATCGCTACTCCTCTAGAACTGTAATGGTCATTAATGTGGAATAGACTACTCACAATTTGCTAAAGAACACTTCTTTTGCTGTCTAAATTATTTTGGTCATGTGATCTCATGACTTGATTCAAATTGTGGAATTGTTGAAGTATCAATGAAAGTAATATCGTTATTGTGAATTAATTTCAAATAAAATTATATGGAAGAACAAAAGTGATCCTTAGCAAATTTTGAGTTAGTATATGTTCTGTAGTATCAGCATGTCGTTTTCCATATTATAACTACAATTCATCTTTCTGTGATTTGTTTACACTGACATGTATAGGGAAATCTATTTTTCCTCAATATATATGACACTTCATTTAACCCAGTAAGTAATGTACTTGGTCAGGCAAATTGTAAATTAGAGAATATTTATTTCCTCATTTCCAGAAAAAAGCCGGGTTTGTACAACTTCTGCGAGACACACCAGACATCACAGGGCAGTCAAAATGGCACATCGCGAAGGGCCAGATTGAAACGGATCCTCGCTACCACGCTGTGGGTAGTGAACTACTGAGGGCTAAATGGTTCAACGAATATGTCAACAACTTGGTATGTTGTTTGTTTGTTCGTTATACCCCCGCTTTCACAGAGTGAAGTGGGAGCTATAGAGGAATCCCGCTGTCCGTGGCGTCCCGTCAAGATGCGTAACACATTTTTGTCCCATCGTGTCGCGTCGCTTTATTACTGATGACCTTGCGTCCCTCTACATCGCCCATTGTTGATTGCCTAATTTATTACAGAATTATGCCTCTGTTTGACTTTAAGCGGAGGTATTCATCACTTCCAGTGTTCAGTGATAGTTCTAGTTAGTCTTGTCTTGTTGTAGATTTCTTGAAAGAAATCAGACATTATAATACGTTCTTATATCTATTTACTTGTTTATACACCAGTTGACGGGCATTTGTTGATTTACATTTATACATAGTTAATTATACTACCATATCATCCCTTATTTGTAAATAGTTTTATCTATATATTTACATTAATTTTTAGCTCGACTGATCAGAGATCAGCAGAGCGTATGCCGTGGTGCGGCGTCCGTCGTCCGTAAACTTTTTTTTGTAGCGACTACTCCTCTGAAGCTACTGAATGGATTTTCATGAAACTTTACAGAAATGTTGCCCATGAAGTCTAGTTGATCCTAGCAAAAATTCATGTTGATGTGAAATCCAAGATGGCCGCCAAATCTAAAAATAGGTTTTTAAAAAACAAGTTTGTAGCGACTACTTCTTGAAAACTCTAAGTGATATTGATATGGGACTTTTTCTAAAATGATCAGCATGACATGATGTTGGTCCTTGTCGAAAATCGTTTTGATTCGACGTTAAACATGGCTGCCAGCGGCCATCTTTGTTTACATAGAGTTATATAATGAAAACTTGTAGCGACTACTCCTCTGAAACTACTCGACGGATTTTCATGAAACTGCACAGGAATGTTGCTCTTGATGTCTTATTGATCCTAGCAAAATTTCAGGTCGGCCGGAAATTCAAGATGGCCGCCACGGCTAAAAATAAATTTTCAAAATACAAGTTTGTAGCGACTTCTTCTTGAAAACTATAAGTGATATTGATATGGGACTTTTTCTTAAATGATCAGCATGACATGATGTTGGTCCTTGTCAAAAATCGTTTTGATTCTACGTTAAAAATGGCTGCCAGTGGCCATCTTTGTTTACATAGAGTTATATAGTAAAAACTTGTAGCGAATACTCCTCTGAAACTACGTGGCAGATTTTCATGAAACTTCACAGGAATGTTGCTCTTAATGTCTAATTGATCCTAGCAAAATTTCAGATCGGCCAGAAATTCAAGATGGCCACCACAGCTAAAAATAGATTTAAAAAAAAAAATTTGCGACTACTTCTTGAAAACTATGTGATATTGATATGGGACTTTTTCTAAAATGATCAGCATGACATGTTGGTTATCTGAGTCAAACTTTATTTTGATTCTACGGTAAACATGGCTGCCAGCGGCCATCTTTGTTTACATAGAGTTATATAATGAAAACTTGTAGCGACTACTCCTCTGAAACTACTTGACGGATTTTCATGAAACTTCACAGGAATGTTGCTCTTGATGTCTAATTGATCCTAGCAAAATTTCAGGTCGGCCGGAAATTCAAGATGGCCGCCACGGCTAAAAATATTTTTTCAAAAAACAAGTTTGTAGCGACTACTTCCTGAAATCAAAATCAATCAGTAGAGCTTCAAGGTCATTGACCTCTTGTTAATTACTACTTCATTTCTTCATCTTTCATTAGTTTTTGCGCAATATGACCTATTTATGTGCCGACGTGCCGTAAAACACCATTCATTCATTCATTCATTCTTGCTGCCACTGTCGATAAATTGGTGCAGAACTAATGTAACTGTTTATACATAAAGAACAGGATACAGTAGTTTTGCATTGAAACCCGAATAATTTTGTTAATACCTGTACTAGTTTTAATTGTTAAATGCCTGCAAAACTGTTCAATATTTAACAGTGTCGAGTACAATACCAGAAAATAGGGTTCACCCATAGATGTTTATTTAATTGCTTTCCTGGGGTCCCGGGTATATTTTAATGAAATGGCCCTTGCCAAATTACTTTTATTTAATCTTCCTGTGCAATAATTGTATTTATGTAAATTTGAAAAAAGTTTTTGAGTCAGAAAGTGCTCCTGTGCTCCTTTTTTCAATTTGGACATTATTTGTGTTCTTTATAAATAATATTTGTCTTTTCCATTCTAGATGAAGGAAGACTTTGAGCAGTTGCTGCGGGAGACACCCGATGTTACTAGCCAGTCACGCCTCAGTGACGTTGAGCACAAGATCAGTTACGATCCCAGATACCAGGCTGTCGACAGCGATGCGAAGCGCGAGGAATGGTTTAATGAATATGTCAAGAATATGGTGAGTTTGTCAGTGGTTGCTACCTTGGATAATATTTGTAGCTCTGTTGGTCAGCAAAGTACATTGTTCGTTATTGTTAACTAAACTAAATAATTTTGGTTTTGAACACAATTTTTGTTGGAAAATTTGTTTCATTAAGATCTTAGACTTGCTTATAATTTACAGAGTTATTGCCGTTGATTATGTTGTTGCTTATAATTTACGGAGTTATTGCCCTTGATTATTTTGTTGTTATAAGTTACAGAGTTATTGCCCTTGATTATTTTGTTGCTTATAAGTTAGAGTTATTGCCCTTGATTATGTTGTTGCTTATAAGTTACAGAGTTATTGCCCTTGATTATGTTGTTGCTTATAAGTTACAAAGTTATTGCCCTTCATTATGTCGTTGCTTATAAGTTAGTTATTGCCCTTGCTTATGTCTTTGCTTATAAGTTACAGAGTTATTGCCATTCATTACATCGTTGCTTATAAGTTACAGAGTTATTGCCCTAATTATGTTGGTAAATGGTTTTACCCAATAAATTAACTAATGGGATTATATTTTTTGTCATGGGGGCAGCAGGCAGTAGACCTGAAATGCTCCATTTGAGAGTAAATACTAGGATTTTGAGAAAATTTAGTTTATACGTGAAACTAGTTGGTCGTCTTCTTGGGCTCTTGTTATTAATAGGTTATTGGTAATAGTTACTTTCCAGTTTTGATTTCCAGTTCTTTGAAGAAACTGCCCCGTGTGGTTCCGGGCAAAGAATAGGGCCACTGCAGTTCGTGCTGATTTTGTCATTTTTTGTTCATGCTCATTAAAGGTCATCATGACCCTTGAATTGTTTCAGGTGCCATCTCGCTCACATCACTAGAGCAGTGGCAGAAAACAATAAACGTGGCTTCAGCGTAAATGGAGTTTTTACAATAGAATTTGCAGCAACTCTGCATATTTTATCTTGATGTACATGGAGGATGAGTCTGGCATGTTCTTTCCTGTAAGGCGCCATATAATGTTTTGGTGCGTTTAAAACCCCAATTCAAAAAACTTCGAAAAAAACTTCAGTACACAACTGAATTAAATATTTTTATAGTTTCCTTTTCATAAATTAGTACACAAGAGCAAACTTGCCATATTGGTACAAACACTGAAGGTAACAAATTTAAGGTAAAATTGTTTTTTTGTAATTTCAGCTTAAAGCAGAATTCATGTGTTTACTGAAGGAAACTCCTACAATCCACAGTCAGTCGAGGTGGGAAGACGCCAGACAAGAGATTGACCTTGACCCTCGGTTCCAGGCCGTCGGCAGCGAGGCACAAAGGAAGGAGTGGTTCAACGAGCACGTGCATAATCTTGTAAGTTTAAATTAAGTTGCAACATTTTAGTGCCCCAAGTGGCTTTGTGTGAAAGACTTTGAATTGTCGTCCCTTACAGGATGCAGAATTCCCCCTAATGGTAACTGGAAAACCGAATATCATGGTTTTTAGTTAAATAGGGATCGCGTACATTATATTAATTTCCTTATTGTTGGCGTGGCGCAGTCGGTAGCGTGGCGGATTTGTAATCGGAGGCCCTGGGTTCAATCCTTCGTGGTGCCACTGAGTTTCGTCGGTGTGTTCTTGGGCAAGACACTTTCCCTTAGCCTCGTCCCTCGGACGTAAACTGGGCGATCCCGTGTATCGGTCTATACTCCGAGCACGTTAAAGAACCATAGGAATCTATTCGCTAATAAGAGTAGGGCACGGTTCCCGTATTTCTATGTATCCTTCCCCTCTCTCTGGGGCGGCTCTAAATAACCTATACTGTGTTGATGAGCCGTTAACATCAGTTCAATTCCATATTGCTGTCATTGTTTGCACATCTCCATTCCCCATTCAAATATGACCTTAGCTGTTAAAGGAAAGAAAAAACACCATTCAACAAGTGTTCTGGAATCTCATGCTAGTGCAAAAGCTGAACTCATGTGGTAAGGAGATGGGCGGGGTTTTGTTAGTTCAGCCAAACCGCATCTGCATTGCAACACTTGAAACCTGTTGATATCTTCATTGAACTGAAACTGAAATGTGTCATGTTGCTGTGTATAAACTCTAAAAGTGGTAACAAGACATAATAGTTGAAAAACTTATCGATTAATTGACAATTTCGCCGTACATAACAGAACAATTTGGAGAAAAAAACAGTCCAATAATGTTATTGAAATATTTAGAGTTGCGTTCCATTACATGTTGGTATATATTACGGGGTTTAATAGGTAATTTTAAATGGGTTACTGCAGTTTTTCAGTAAAAAACATTTTAAACTTGTTTTATTGTCGAAATATCCGTTATAAAATCCTGCTAATATAAGCTTTCCCATTGCTTAATAGAATTAAGGCAGGACCTTGTAATAAATGATAGGAATCCTTTCTGTAATATACGTAGGGCACAGTTACAGATTCCTATCCTTCCCCACTCTCTCTTGGGCGGCTTAAAATAACCTAAGATAATTGATGATGGACCGTTAAACAACAGTTAGGGAGTTGGACCCAGGATAAACAAGTAGTGGGTTCAATCCTCGCCATGACCATATGTCCCCGAGCAATCCTCGCCATGACCATATGTCTCCGAGCAATCCTCGCCATGACCATATGTCCCCGAGCAAGACACGCCATGACCATATGTCCCCGAGCAAGACACGCCATGACCATGTGTCCCCGAGCAAGACACGCCATGACCATATGTCCCCGAGCAAGACACGCCATGACCATATGTCCTCGAGCAAGACACGCCATGACCATATGTCCCCGAGCAAGACACGCCATGACCATATGTCCCCGAGCAAGACACGCCATCTGCATTTGCTTAGTACTGGTTCTACCCAGGAAGACATCAAGAGTGATAGCTTTCATTACAAACTAAAACTAAACTAATTAAAATTAACCAATTAGCACACTCTTTAACTAGAAAAATCATCATGGGATAAACGACTTTAAAGTGGCCATTCTTGAAATCTATGTGATATGATAGTTCAAGATATTATCGCCTTATAAAAGAAAAAAACTGGATACATAGACTGAAGACTGATATTCCTTTTGGTATCACGACGAGAACTGGACTTAACGTTCTGTGGAGAGAATTTAGCTGAAAGTGAAGAGTAATCTGAAATGGCGCGTCAACGTATTGAGACATTGGCGCAATATGACGTCATGACGTTGACTTCAAAATAGGTACAGGTTTAAATTTCAGTTAAAAACATTACGTTCGCAAACAGCTGACAATGTAGGCATATAGTGTTATGCTAATCTTGATAAAGGCCTCTTTAGGCCGAAAATTTGAAACATCAAATTGTCTTAATTATATAAAACGAACCATTCCTATTGGAATTAACTAGAATATATTATAATTAAATTTATATAAACTATTTTTCAGCTCAAGGCAGACTTCATGCAGTTATTGAAGGATACGCCATCCATACACAGTCAGTCGAGATGGGAGGGAGTGAAAAACTACATCGAGTCGGACCCGCGATACCAAGCTGTCGGCTCAGGGGCTCAGCGGGAAGCCTGGTTTAATGAGTACATACAAAACCTGGTATGTGTGATTTTTTTTTCTTGTAAAACCTAAAGGGTAATATTCCCTCGACCCAGGCAATGCAAACTAGTTCTGGTTTCAATATTATGTTTTTAAGATTATGAATGGCAGGCAGTATACAGAACTGGTTCTACCCAGGAAAAATGGGGTAGTCTGCTCTAACACAAAAACATTAACCATCCTATATGGCCTAACTACTAAAATTGATGTAAAACACATCAAACAAATGTTTTCATGAAATGTCATCGTTATGTCTTGTATGTATGTTGTTGACATCTACCATATATACTTAAACATTTATGTTTAGGATTGTCCTTACAGCAAGATGGATGTTAATTATATTTTGTTAATTATTGTATAACCTTGAAAAAGGTGGTTGAATCGAACTGAAATGCTGGATTAAAGGGTAAAAATCTACCGAGCCATTATTGTCATTTTGGATTTATAAACTTCATACGTATTTAGTTGTTGGAATTGGTAATTCTTGCAAACCGATAAACGACAGACCAATATTTGAGAATGAGAATAGATGTACACAACTAATTAAGAAATCAATGGACGAAGGGAAACTACCTGATATCTGGAAGACTGCTAATGTAACCGCAGTCTTTAAATCTGGAAAAAAGTCGAAACCAGAGAACTATCGACCAATTAGTCTGACACCAATAACTTGTAGAATCATAGAAAATATTGTTAGAGTGGAACTAGTCGACCATCTCATTAGGTATCTTCTGATATCAATACATCAACATGGTTTCACGCGGGGCTGCTCCTGTGCTACTCAGTTGTTGGAATGTATAGATGATTGGTCGGAAGCCATCGATAATGGGGAAAATGTAGATGTCATCTATCTCGACTTCAAAGCGGCGTTTGATAAAGTCCCCCATAAAAGTCTACTTAGAAAAGTTAGAGCCATGGGAATTTCAGGCAAACTTTATAACTGGATAGAAGATTTTTTAACTAACCGGAAACAAAGGGTAGTAGTAAATGGGCATGAATCGGGCCTCATGGATGTCTCAAGCGGGGTTCCTCAGGGCAGTGTTCTAGGGCCCGTATTGTTTCTGATATATATCAATGACCTCCCCGAAGCAATTTCCTGCACTACTAAACTGTTTGCAGACGATACAAAACTTTATACATGCATTAGTGACCCAAGTAATATACAGAATTTACAGGATAATATATTCAATGCATGTAACTGGGCTAAAAGTTGGCAAATGGTATTCAATGCCAAAAAATGTAAACACCTTCACACTGGAATCAATGATGATGAAAACAATGTGTATTTTATCAAAGATCAAGCAAATAAAATTGAAAAAATTACTAAGGTATTGCAGGAAAAGGACCTAGGGGTAACCTTTGACTCTAAGTTAAAGTTTTCTAACCATATAAGTGGGAAAGTCTCTAAGGCTAATAGGAACCTAGGACTAATATTCAAAACTTTTACATATATGGACATAGAAATGTTCCTCTGCTTATATAAATCTGCTTATATAAATCCCTTGTTAGACCTCACCTGGAATATGCCACAGTCTCCATATCTCAAAAAAGACATTAACACTATAGAAAATGTCCAAAAAAGAGCTACCAGAATGGTGGGTAACCTCAGCAACTTTCCTACCACACAAGACTTACTATGTTAGGACTACCAACCCTGGAGTATAGAAGAGAGCGAGCCGATGTGATTCAGGTTTACAAAATTTTAAATAACATCGATATAGTAAATAAAAATAAACTGTTCACTATGGCCCCGAATACTGGCTACCGGGGAAATTCAAATAAATTATTTAAGAAAAGAGCAAGAGTTGATATTAGGAGGAAATCCTTTGCTTATAGAGTGGTAGATTCCTGGAACAAACTACCTAACACAGTAATTGAGGCACCCACCATAAATTCATTCAAAAGTAGGCTAAACAAACATTGGGCGCAACATCCTTCCAAATTTAGGCCTAACAACTAATGAAATAAAACAACAACAAAAAGACAATATAACCCTAAAGACAAAAGAGAACCGGAAGTCAGAATAGTCTTAACGACAATACCGGAAAATTATATAAGCAATCCAAACGGGCCTAAGAAACGACGGTTTATGAGTGGCCTCGAACACAGTATCGATGAACATGGTTAATTTTCAGTTCTTCACATTGTTTCTTTTCTAGAAAAAAGAAGAGTTTATGCAGTTATTGAGCGAGACTCCGGATATCACGAGCTATTCGAGGTACAATGACGTGCGAGAGGACATCAGTAGCGACCCAAGGTACGCCAACATAGATACCGAGGCACAGAGGAAACAGTACTTCAATGATTACGTAGAAAAATTGGTAAGGAGTAGTGCACATTTTCATTTTCCATTCTGTGGTTAAAAAAATAAAACTGAAATATAACCTTGCCACATTTGGTATGTCATACACCCTGAGCACCTACCTTTGGTTATTCGCTTAGCTTGAAACTTTCAGGGATGATGGAGCCTACCCACTCATCGAGCGAATCTCAAATTTCAAGTCGATCGGTGAAGTGGTTCTCGAGCTACGTTAATTTGAAGGGGAAAAAACTCTACCGGCAATTCTCTTGTCTTTTTCACTCTTCCTTTTTCACAAACATAATAAAAATGATTTCTGGTACAACAGATAGTTAGAATTCTTGTGTTGGTTTTTATTATGCTTTGAAGAATAAAATCAAGTGTTGTTATAGAAAAAGATGCTGTTAAAATATAAACGGAATATCGTGGCCGTAATTTATCGTGCTATATCCCTATTTTGTCATTAAATTGTACAAAATAAATAATTTCCTCCGAACATTTGTATAATACTCGAAAAATTGATTAAACCAATATTATTCTTTAAAATTTAATCTTTACATATTTTTCTTAAATAAGATAAGACCCCCATTCTAGTTCAGTTGTAGTCTGGTAGATCTTTTATAACAGTATTTATTAACTGTCACTTCTAGAGAAAATGTTAAAATATCGTACTTGGTCATGAAAATCTGATGCACATGTTCTAAATTAGAGCATATAATTTTTCTCTTTTCCAGAAAAAAGCTGGGTTTGTACAACTTCTGAAAGACACCCCGAGCATCACAGGAAATTCAAACTGGCACATCGCAAAACGGCAAATTGACACGGATCCTCGCTACCACGCTGTCGATAGTGAACTGCTGAGGGCCAAATGGTTCAATGAATATGTTAACAACTTGGTACGCTGTTTCTTTGTTAATATCGGTTGTCTTATTTTTATGGTTTAGTTGTATGAATTCTTGTTTTAAATGTTTAGTAGAGCGTCTGTAAACATTTAAATATTTTGCTCTAAAGTTTTAAGTTTAATTTTATTCCTTAAATTGAAAACCAGTTCGGTGTTATTCTTTAAATATTGTGTCTTTGACTTGAAATCACTTGCTCCTCACCGCTGTGGGTTCGAGACCTCATGGGACCAAGAATCTTTATGTGAGAAAGCTATCCAGCTGGCCTGCAGAACGTCGGTAGTTCTGGGGGATTGGGAGTGGGTAGGGGGTCTTCCTGCAGTGGAAGCTGGAAAGTCGCCATGACCTTAGCTGTTGGTGTGACTATAAAATGCAATTCTATCCAATCAGTCTAAATAACGTAAAACATTTCAGAGTTATTCTCTAAATAATGTCCAGCAGTCATTTTTAGCTCTACTGGCTGAAGGCCATTAGAGCTTATGGGATGGCGAGTTGTCCGTTGTCCGTCCGTCTGTTAACTTTTGCCTTGTGAACACTCTAGGGCCTTCATTATTAATCGAATCTTTACCAATCTTTGCCAGTGTCTTTATATCAATGAAAGCTCGGACAAGTTCGAAAACCAGCCGGATCGGATAAATTTCACCGGAGTTATGGCCCTTGTTTTGCTGAAAAATGCCATATTAAGCCTTGTGAACACTCTAGCACCTTCATTTATTATTTAATCTTTACCAAACCTGCACAGATTGTTAATATTAATGAAAGCTCAGACAAGTTCGAAAACCAGCCAAATCAGTTTCAGTAACACCGGAGTTGTGGCCCTTGTTTTTCCCGAAAATTGCTATTTTCTACCTTGTGAACGCTTTTACACCTTCATTTATCATTTGATCATTACCAAACTTGCACAGATTGTTAATACTAATGATAGCTTGGACAAGTTCGAAAATCAGCTTAATTGGGTCAGTAACACCAGAGTTATGGCCCTTGTTTTTTCTGGAAAATGTCATTTTCTGCCTTGTGAACACTCTAGCACATTCATTTATTATTGGTCTTTACCAAACTAGCACAGATTGTTAATATCAATGAAAGCTCAAACAAGTTCGAAAACCAGCTAAATCGGATCAGTAACACCGGAGTTATGGCCCTTGTTTTTTCTGAAAAATGCTATTTTCTGCCTTGTGAACACTCTAGGGCCTTCAATATTAATTGGACCTTTACTTAACTTTGCCAGTGTCTTTATATCAATGAAAGCTCAGACAAGTTCGAAAACCAGCAAGATCTAAATAATTTCACCGGAGTTATGGCCCTTGTTTTGCTGAAAAATGCCATATTAAGCCTTGTGAACACTCTAGCACCTTCATTTATTATTTTGGGCATCCGTGGCCGAGTGGTTAGAGTCTCTGACTTGCAATCACTTGCCTCTCACCGCTGTAGGTTTGATCCCTCAGGGGCCTAGGAGTCTTTATGTGAGGAAGCTATCTTGGCCTCATTCCGCCAGCCAGGTGGATAGCTTCCGGAACGTCGGTGGTTCTACCCAGGTGCCCCCCTTGCACGAAAATTGCCCGGAGGGGCATCTGGGGTCTTCCTCCACCAGTGGAAGCTGGAAAGTTGCCATATGACCTTAGCTGTTGGTGCGACTATAAAATCCAGTTCAATTAATTTATTATTTGATCTTTACCAAACTTGCACAGATTGTTAATATCAATGAAAGCTCGGACAAGTTCGAAAACCAGCTAGTTCGGACCATTAACAGCGGAGTTATTGCCCTTGATTTAGTTAAAAAATGCTATATTTTGCCTCATTAAGACGATAGGGCCTTCATTGTTCATCCAAACTTTACCAAACTTTACCAGATTGTTTATATAAATGAAAGCTTGGACAAGTTAAAAAAACAGCTAGATCGGACAATTAACAGCGGAGTTAAGGCCCTTGATTTAGTTAAAAATGTTATATTTTGCCTAGTTAATTCGATAGGGCCTTTATCTTTCATCTGATCTTTACAAAACTTTACCTGATTGTTTATATCAATGACAGCTCAGGTAATTTCGAAAACCAGCCAGATCGGACCAGTAACAGATGAGTTATGGCCCTTGATTTAGTTAAAAATGATATATTTTGCCTCGTTAAGATGATAGGGCCTTCAATTTTCATACGATCTTTATGAAACTTTACTAGATTGTTAATATCAATAAAAGCTCGGTCAAGTTCGAAAACCAGCCAGAACGGACTAGTAACAGTGGAGTTATGGCCCTTGATTTAGTTAAAAATCCTATATTTTGCCTCGTTAAGACGATAGGGCCCTCATCTTTCATCCGATCTTTAAGAAACTTTACCAGATTGTTAATATCAATGAAAGCTTGGACAAGTTCGAAAACCATCCAGATTGGACGATTTACATCGTAGTCATGGCCCTTGATTTTCTGAAATATGCTACATCTTGGCCTCATTAAGACGAAAGGGCCTTCATTTGGCCGGATTTCATTAAAACTATGCAGGGATGATCAGTACCAAGCCTAGCTGTACATAGTCACTGTGTTCCAGTTGAATGATTTTGGCAGAGTTATAGCCCTTTAAAGGTTTTAATACACAAACTTTGTTCTGACTAGTTCTCCTGAACCCCTGGCCGGATTAAACGAAACTTTTTAGGGATGATCGATTTTATGTCCAGTTGTGCAAATCATCGACATGTTCCGATTGAATGATTTTTGGCGGAGTTATGGCCCTTTAAAGGTTTTAATACACAAACTTTGTTCTGACTAGTTCTCCTGAATCCCTGACCGGATTTAAACGTAGCTTTTTAGGGATGATCAATTCCATGTCTAGTTGTGCGAATCATTGCCGTATTCCGGTTAAATGATTTTTTGGCAGAATTATGACCCTTTAATGGTTTTAATACACAAACTTTGTCTGATCTACTTTTCCTGAACCCCTTGCCTGATTTCAATGAAACTTTGCAGGGATGATCAGCACCAAGCCTAGTTGTGCATATCATCGTCACGTTCCGGTTTACTTATATTTGGCAGAGTTATGGCCCTTTAAAGGATTTGGATACCACAATTTTTTTCCGGGCTAGTTCTCCTGAATCACTGGCTGGATCATATAGACGAAATTTGACAAGGATGATCAGTATCAAACCTAGTTGTGCAGATCATCGCCATATTTCGGATGATTGATTTTTGGCAGAGTTGTGACCCTTTAAATGTTTTAATACACAAGCTTTGTCCAGATTAAGTCTCTTCTGAATTCTTTGCCAGATTTCAGCGAATCTTGGTGAGAATGATCAGTACTAAGCCTAGTTGCACCTGTCATTGCCATGTTGTGGTCGAATGATTTTTGAAAGACTTATGGCCCCTTATACATAAACTTTATCTTGAGCCAGTAGAGCGTCCACAGGCCCTCTTGGGCCTCTTGTTTGTATAGTTTTGAGTGGATGTTATTGAAGAGAAGATGTTTGGAGTCCGTAATAAAACATATTGAAACAATATATTAAACTACGTTATATACTACTCAAAATTTGCTAAGGATCACTTTTGTTCTTCCATATAATTTTATTAGAAATTAATTCACAAAAACGATATTAATTTCATTGCTACTTCAACAATTCCACAATTTGAATCAAGTCATGAGATTACATGACCATACACTGCCCTAAATAATTTCATGTAAAATAGAAATAATGCTATTTATTTCCGCAATAAATTTAGACAGCAAAAAAGTGATCCTTAGCAAATTTTGAGTAATATATTTCAGTTTGGAGATGATCAATATTGCAAGAAAAATATATTCTAAATAAAATCTGCTTTAGTGACTTTATTAGATACTCGCATCCTTATATCATTCAAACAGGTTTTAGAGATTGCAAAAAACACCTCTAAGTATGTCACAATGAACATGTATATGTTGTATATTCCTGTGTTCTTCTAGGCTGGTCTGGGTGGTGCTGGTGATTTTGGTATGACCATTGGTGACTACAAGTCCATAGACAGAAAACTGGAGTTCCTTCCTTTGACACCTCCATCTGTGGTAAGTTTCTTCCTTTGATACCTCCATCTGTGGTAAGTTTCTTCCTATGACAACTCAGTCTGTGGTAAGTTCCTTCCTTTGACACCTCCATATGTGGTAAGTTCCTCCTTTGACACCTCCATCTGTGGTAAGTTTCTTCCTATGACATCTCAGTCTGTGGTAAGTTCCTTCCTATGACACCTCCATATGTGGTAAGTTTCTTCCTATGGCATCTCGGTATGTGGTAAGTTCCTTCTTTGACACCTCCATATGTGGTAAGTTCCTCCTTTGACACCTCCATCTGTGGTAAGTTTCTTCCTATGACATCTCAGTCTGTGGTAAGTTCCTTCCTATGACACCTCCATCTGTGGTAAGTTTCTTCCTATGACATCTCAGTATGTGGTAAGTTCCTCCTTTGACACCTCCATATGTGGTAAGTTCCTCCTTTGACACCTCCATCGACACCTCCATCTGTGGTAAGTTCCTTCCTTTGACACCTCCATCTGTGGTAGGTTCCTCCTTTGACACCTCCATCTGTGGTAGGTTCCTCCTTTGACACCTCCATCTGTGGTAGGTTCCTCCTTTGACACCTCCATCTGTGGTAAGTTCCTTCCTATGACACCTCCATCTGTGGTAAGTTCCTTCCTTTGACACCTCCATCTGTGGTAAGTTCCTTCCTTTGACACCTCCATCTGTGGTAGGTTCCTCCTTTGACACCTCCATCTGTGGTAGGTTCCTCCTTTGACACCTCCATCTGTGGTAAGTTTCTTCCTATGACACCTCCATCTGTGGTAAGTTCCTTCCTTTGACACCTCCATCTGTGGTAAGTTCCTTCCTTTGACACCTCCATCTGTGGTAGGTTCCTCCTTTGACACCTCCATCTGTGGTAGGTTCCTCCTTTGACACCTCCATCTGTGGTAGGTTCCTCCTTTGACACCTCCATCTGTGGTAGGTTCCTCCTTTGACACCTCCATCTGTGGTAAGTTTCTTCCTATGACACCTCCATCTGTGGTAAGTTCCTTCCTTTGACACCTCCATCTGTGGTAGGTTCCTCCTTTGACACCTCCATCTGTGGTAGGTTCCTCCTTTGACACCTCCATCTGTGGTAGGTTCCTCCTTTGACACCTCCATCTGTGGTAAGTTCCTCCTTTGACACCTCCATCTGTGGTAGGTTCCTCCTTTGACACCTCCATCTGTGGTAGGTTCCTCCTTTGACACCTCCATCTGTGGTAGGTTCCTCCTTTGACACCTCCATCTGTGGTAGGTTCCTCCTTTGACACCTCCATCTGTGGTAATTTCTTCCTATGACATCTCAGTCTGTGGTAAGTTCCTCCTTTGACACCTCCATCTGTGGTAAGTTCCTTCCAGACCATTAGATTACACATTGTGGTAAGCTTTTAACTGAGAAATAGTTGAAACGCGGGTTTAGGGCTAAATATACCTGATGTTTAGATTACAAATTACGGAAAAAATAGACTTGTTACTCATTGCATGTGAATGCCATCTGCTCTTTAAGTTTTGGACTTGTATTCCTTTGAGATTATGAGCCAATTAAAAGTACACCAGTACTTTACATTGTAAGAAACAACACATGTTGTCACCTTAATTTATGTAAAAATGGAGCACGCGGCCAATGTTTGCAGGAACTCGAGATATGGATAACAGAAGGCGCAGCTAGAAATTGAATGTTGTAATTATCAAGTGCAAACCAGTACTATTAATTTGTCCATCTCTACCAAGAATCGCCCTCAAACCTTTTGTTTTATCGATGTTATACTAGAAGTGGCTTAGGCAAGATGTGTATTCTTATGGAAATGGTACAGAATTAAGAACATAACATAATCGATAGTAAAAGATGCTATGTTCTCATATATCATAATCGATAGTAAAAGACGCTATGTTCTCATATATCCAGACTGTACGCACCAAGTCTTCTAGCGATGAGCCCATGCCGTTCTTCGAGCCCATTGGCGAAACCGATGTCGACGCTATGGATAAGAAGCGGATGCCACCACCTGTTGCCAAAAAACCACGAGGACACAGTGGATATGAATCAGAGGAGGATCGCCTTATGGGAGTGGTAAGAGACATCGTTGCATTTTTGAAATTTTGGGATGGGTTTACTTTTATTCCAGGTAATTTCCGTATTACTTTTATACCAGAAACATCTAAAAGGATAAATACATTTATATACTTAATGCCATTAAAAGAGCATTTTTAGCTCGACTATTCGAAGAATAAGAGAGCTTATGTAATCACCCCGGGGTCTGCGTTGGCGTAATTTTTTTTTATACATATTTATAGTTTTGGTCAATTCTTACACAGTTATGTTGTGCTCCCAACCCCACCCCACATTGTTGTAGCCTTGTTTTCTGATGTTATATACTAGCTATAAATTTATTATTCTCCGAAAAATCGAATAGTCGAGCTGCGCTGTTCTCCGACAGATCAGAGGTCAGCAGAGCTTATGCCGTGGTGCGGCGTCCGTCGTCCGTCCGTAAACTTTTATTTGTAGCGACAACTCCTCTGAAACTACTGGATGGATATTCATGAAACTTTACAGAAATGTTTCCCATAAAGTCTAGTTGATCCTAGCAAAAATTCATGATATGGGACTTTTTCTAAAATGATCAGCATGACATGATGTTGATCCTTGTCAAAAATCGTTTTGATTCAACGTTAAACATGGCTGCCAGCGGCCATCTTTGTTTACATAGAGTTATATAGTAAAAACTTGTAGCGACTACTCCTCTGAAACTACTTGGTCGATTGTCACGAAACTTTACAGGAATGTTGCTCTTGATGTCTAATTGATCCTAGCAAAATTTCAGATCTGCCAGAAATTCAAGATGGCTGTCACAGCTAAAAATAGATTTTTAAAAAATAAGTTTGTAGCGACTACTTCTTGAAAACTATAAGTGATATTGATATGGGACTTTTTCTAAAATGATCAGCATGACATGATGTTGATCCTTGTCGAAAATTATTTTGATTCAACGTTAAATATGGCTGCCAGTGGCCATCTTTGGTTACATAGAGTTATATAGTAAAAACTTGTAGCGACTACTCCTCTGAAACTACTTGACGGATGTTCATGAAACTTCACAGGAATGTTGCTCTTGGTGTCTAGTTGATCCTAGAAAAATTTCAGGTCGGCCGGAAATTCAAGATGGCCGCCACAGCTAAAAATAGATTTAAAATAAATAAGTTTGTAGCGACTAGTTCTTCAAAACTATAAGAGATATTGATATGGGACTTTTTCTAAAATGATCAGTATGACATGATGTTGGTCCTTGTCAAAAATCGTTTTGATTTGACGTTCAACATGGCTGCCAGCGGCCATCTTTGTTTACATAGAGTTATATAATGAAAACTTGTAGCGACTACTCCTCTGAAACTACTTGACGGATTTTCATGAAACCTCACAGGAATGTTGCTCTTAATGTCTAATTGATCCTAGCAAAATTTCAATTCGGCCGGAAATTCAAGATGGCCGCCACGGTTAAAAATAGATTTTTAAAAAACAAGTCTGTAGCGACTACTTCCTGAAATCAAAATCAATCAGTAGAGCTTCAAGGTCATTGACCTCTTGTTTATTTTGTGTTTAATTTTAATAAAAATGTCTCTAAGATCGATTGCATAATTCCGATTTTACTTCTTTCAATACATGAATTTGATCGGTCACCAGATTTATAGGGAATGTGGATAATTTCTAACATGTACATAACACTACAATCGATCTTGGAAATAAACACAAAATAAAAAAACTTGCACTTTTAATGGCGTTAAGTATACAGGCATGCAATGGGTTTTAAGGTAGCTTTTAACAATGTGTTCAGTCATATCATGACGGTATCTACTTGTAGCAGGGAGCTAAATGCTTTACTTTATAGTACTGCCAAACTGGAATATTATGCCATAGACGTGACACGATTTATACCCCACCCAGTCACATTAAACTGACACTGGACAAGGGAGCAAGAATTTACGAGCAAGGGAAGCTACTCATACCATTTTTATGCAGTCTGGTATGACCTGGCCGGTTATTGAACCCTCAACCTCCCACAAGCCAGGCAGATGCTATACCACAGTGGCACTAAGCCATTCAGAAGTTAAACGCAAATTCAACGCAAATTCTTAACGCATAAAGATAATTTCATTTGTTTTGTTTTATGGTGTTAGTTATACCTTGAAACATACTCATTGTATTTTGTGTTTTATTTTAAACTTAATTGTCAAAAAAAACATTATATTTTGTTTTATTTTAAACTTTTGCTGAACAAATATTTGGAAGAATATTGCTAGGCAGCGTATGTTATATACTGAGGGAAAATAGTTAGCAAGGTTTTATTATGAAATAATACTGTATACAAGATGTACTGACACTTTGGGATTTTACAGGCTTCACCCCTACGTTCATTTATTTGTTACGGCATTAAGATGTTCGACTGTTATCGATGTGTGTTTAATAAAATATTGATGTGTGTTTAATAAAATATTGATGTGTGTTTAATAAAAGATTGTGTCTATGGCAGCAGTTTCTTGATTTTACAACCAAAAATGTATTATTTCCAGGGTGCAACAAAAACTTGCTAAACTTTTTTCCCTCAGTATATGCGACATTTATTTAACATGACTAGCAGTCTCGCAGGGATCACTTTGTCTATCATTGTTATTGTCTTTTGGATTTGTGACTTTCGTGAAACATCCATTTACCAAAAAATATTTGTCACAACTAATAAACCCTCAGTCATAGCGACATAAATTACTTTGTAACCTATAAATATTGCCCGAATAGCCTGTCACGGTAACCACAGAGAGTTACAAGTACAACCCTGACTCGGACGACGTGCCACGCTCCACGTCCAACATCCCCATCGTGGAGACGAAGACACACAAGGTCACGTACGAGAGGGACGGCATTCCGTACGAGACGGAGGACAGCATCCTGATAAGTGCTCACTCGGTCACCACCAAGTCACAAACCATAGACACGACCACGGTAGGTTGTTTGCATGAACAACCGTTGTGTTTTATTGTCGAAGCATGAAGCATGGCGGACACACCGTGATTATTTTGTCTAAGTTTAATGTAACCAGGCATGCGTTTAGTTCCTAGCAAACAATTCACACACATGATTTTGTAACATAAGTGAATAAATTCCCCTAATTGAAAAAATCCCCCACCCCATTCCCCTCTTATGACTATAAGCTTTTTGATCAAATGAACCATTTTGCGTAGCTATTTCATGATTGCCCATCAGAAGTGCGAAACAAATCCAGGCTTATGATTTGGTGATTTCTGTTCGTCCATCCGTGTGTCTACATGTTTTGAAGTTTTGGTTAAAGATTTGGTTCAAGTTTTATTTTCCCTCATTTCTCAAGAACTAATTGTCCGAAAGCTTTGAAACATAGGCACACTGGTTCATTACCATTACACAGTGTCATATGACAAAAACTATAACTCTGACTTGTATTTTACCAGAATTAGCTCCCTTTTTTGCTTGGATGTTTAGTTAAAAAGTTGAATGTACAGTCATATTCCAAAAACCTATTGACAAAAACTGAAACTTGGCATACGTGTCCATCAGCTATGTTAGAAACACCAGAACTCTCATGCCTTTTTAATACCAAACCTTTCCTCCCTTTTCATCTTAGATTTTTGCAGTAAAAGTTAGAAATTTGAAATCTGGTCTTTACAACAGTATTGATGCTTCTTGTATTGTTTTATAGCCGGATACTTCTCTAACTGATCATGTTTGTACTGTCATGTCCGAGTCAGTTAAAGGTAAATTTGTGTAATTGTCTATATTTTCAGTATAAGACGGAGAAGGATGGCGTTGTTGAGACCAGGGTGGAAAGAAAGATAACTGTAACAACTGATGGTGACAATGATCTGGATCATGATGCAGTGAGTTACATTTCTTTAGTGAAGCTTTTAAAGGGACACACAGCAATCTTGATTTCGTATCCACTCGTGGCATCCCGTTACATTTTATGCTTCTGGTGGGGGGAGGGAGCATATAGTAATTGCATCGTCCATTAGTTTGTCCGTCTGTCCGAAACAATTATATCTCAACCATAACTTTAAAAGTACTCGAGGGAATTTCATGAAACTTTAATCGCAACGACAATATGGCAGTGCAAGAATCGGGTCTGTATCTCAAAGGTCAAGGTCAGACTTGGAGGTCATAGGTCAAATCAACTTCGGGGGTGGTGGGTGGTGTCACTGGCGACATTTCTTGTTTGAGATAATAACTTCGTTTTTTCATTGATTATTAATAATTATTACAATAATCCAAAACAAAACCCATTGAAAAATAACGAAAAAATGCTTGAAAAATACAAAGTTGTATTACCTGTTATTTAAATGTAAGCAAGCAGGTTTAAAGTTATTAACAAGATATTGGAATGATAAATTAAGTAAATACTTCAAGATTGCTATGTGTCCCTTTTATTAAAAACATTAATTTCAAGTGAAGTAAGTATATATCTGTACATAACAGATGATGAGTTAAGCATTTTATATTCTGCTTACGTTTCAAGTAAATGTTCTGTTTTAACAAATCTAGATAAATAAATAAAGTTCTAATTCCATGATTGTACTTTATTTATTGATTTTAATTGGAAATTTAACACTTAAAGGGACACTGTCTGTAAGTAAGCAGATATTGAGCATAACCAAATTGTCTGACTTTTATTCAGTGAAATGTATACATGAAAACATGAGGATAGACCCTAAGAAGTCTGTAGGAATACATTCGTGAGTTTGAAAAAAAAAGAAAGTTTTAATATTTACCTTTTCTGCGATCACGTGACTTCCATTAGCGCATTAGGTTTTGACCATAGTATGTATTGCGAAATATGTATAGCCTGGTTAGCTCAGTCAGGAGCTATGTAGACTACTACTTTACGCTCACACACACTATTATTACTGCGAGTAAAGAAAAGGTAATTTTAGTTTGGGCTGCGAGTTCAAACGCACGAAGCGGATTTTCTTTTTTTTTGTACCGCGATTGAATTCCGTTAAACAGTCCTGTTTTTAATTAGTAAATATTCAATAATGTTTAGTGTGTAATGTTTGTGAACATAATTATTGTGTGTTTCATAAGCTAAAAGTTACGGAGAGTGTCCCTTTAAGGAAAATTCTTTAAATTTGATAAAAAAAAAATTGGCAGTTTTTTAAATGGTTGAATATTGGCCAGATGCAGTCATATGATTCATTGTTGTTTTTCCATTCTGTAGTTACTGAGGGCAGCCATTGAGGAGGTGACACACATGAACCCCGACTTGTCGGTGGAGAAGATCGAGTGCATGCGACAGATAGAGGAAAACAGATAAACTCACTTGTGTAAGTATAGAGAAATTAAAGCCCCAACTGCCATATAAAAGCCAGAAGATGGCGCTGGGGCAGGTTTCTATATAAATTGTGCATGTTTCACATCAGAGGTCCCTTTTTCTAAATTTTGAATAATCTACTGTAAAATAAACTAGAACGAATTTGAAGGTGCGCCATTGCAAATACCGACGTTTTCTTCACACAGGCCACCCCCACCCACCACCACACACACACACATATAGGAAAACAACATACTATTATACACTTTAAAGACATTTTCTATAGTTTTTTCTGCATAACAGATTTTCTTTAAACTTTTTGTACAGTAAGTCTGTTATATATAGACAGAAAAGGCAAAAATAATGGTAGGTCACCATGTTTGTTAACATTTTAAAAAATAATTTGTAATGCCACCGTCATGTCAATCTGTCCAAAAAGTTGAACAAGTCCATAAAATAGTTAAATAAGATATTTTTTGAAGTCTAATCATTTATTCATTGGTCACAATTCTGCTAAAATTGTATTAAAGTAAAGAACATTTAATTACAATAACATTTAAAGCTCATCTTTATGTAAAACCTATATTTTTTTTACAAAATCTGTTGAGACCATTACCATAATTTATGCACAAATTAGCCCATAATGATACAGTTTCCTTTTTTTTATGTATGTTCCCAATAACAGAATTTTTTTAAACTTTCTAAGCACATAATTTAACATATATAAAAACAAAATGTGCGATAAAAATGATAGGTCCCCATGCTTGTTTAGAAAAAGAATTTGAAACCCTACCCCTATGCTAAAAGGCCAAGTTTTGTATGAAATTATATAGAAATGGTATATTTTCCTTTTTTGTTATGTTCCTATTGAATAACAGAATTTATTTGAACATATATTTAGACAATATATTCAATTCAATTTATAGGTCACCATGCATATTGAGATTTAATATTGGTTTTTGGAACCGTACCATTATGCTTAAATTTTTTAATTTTGTTGGAATTTTTACAAAATGCTATATTTTTCCTATTTTATGTATCTAATAATAGGCCTTTATTTAAATAAAGACAATAAAAAATTTAAAAAAAAATTAAAAAAAAAATTAAAAAAAAAAAAAAGACAAAAAATAGAACTAGACATCAAAAGCAACATTCCAGTAAATATTTAGGAAAATCCATCCAATAGTTTTAGAAGCGAAGTCGCCCAAAAAAGCTGCACATGGAAAACTACAGCAAATGCCTTTAATCCCTTCATCAAAATGTGCTTTTGAGACATAATTTCAAAAAAAATTGACCCCCTGATACCCTCCCCCCACCACCCACTTCTTCCAACCCCAACCCCCAAGGAAGAAGACCTTAGTTTTAAATAATAAATCATTCGACATGCTGTGTATCTCTTTCATAGATGACTATTATCAGTGATTTTTTTACCTTTTTCCAAAGGTACCTCTACCTTTTCAATTGGGAAAATTTAGCGGCATTTTTATTAAATTGAGAAAATTTCTAAATTCAATAATCAGTATGGTCTAGATAAAAACAAAAAACTTTGAAGGTTTTATTGCTCAGAACATGTTTTTACTACTGTAATTTAATCATTTAAAAAGACATTTTTTTTTGTTTTTTTTTATCCTTTAAACATGTCCACAATCGCTTCCATGTCTGCCTCTGTGAGGTCCTTATTCTCTTCATACCCCTTTGACTTGAGAAAAGAGGGCCCAGGGGGATCACACGATTCAGTTGAACTTGTAGGAGTAGGACACTCGACAAGAGATTCACTCGTCACGCTCGAAGGACTGGGTAGGTGGGGTAATTTCACTTTCAGTAACTGCAGAAATTTCTGACGAAGTCTGTTCGTCATCACCCGTGATCTGATTCAGCTTTTTAAACACAGAGCTAATGCTCTGTAAGCCCTTTGCGTCGTTCTTTTTAACCCTTTATACGTAATATTTTGAATTATGCAACATGCTGATTGTTGATATTGGAGAAAATCTTGGTTAAAGAACGCCTTTCGTAATCATATCGTATAAATACTATGCTACGATAAAGCATTCGATTGATTCTGGTGACAAAACATAAATGCGTCTCGCCCATTGGATAGTTGGTACCTGCGCGCGACTACAAGGTGGGGGTAAAAGCATCGAATGTTCTAGATAATGAACTAGCTATTCAGCTCTTGATTATTTTTATCAAGGTGCAGTACGGTTTTTACCCCAACCTGATAGTACGACAATATCGGTTTTCGCGAAAATTAAAATGTATTACGCTTACGGAATGCTCTTTTACCAATACTTAGTCTTACAGTGTAAATTTAATATTTTATTGAACCTTTTGATTGGGAAAATATGGCTTTGGATTGGGAAAATATGACGTTTTTTTGGGAAAATATAGTCGATTTTTGCTAAGGGAAAGTGCCGATATTCGGCGGTAAAAATAACCAAAAAAATCACTGATTATACCAACTAATGTGCAGAAGTATGGAAAAATAACACTGTAATTGAATTATTAGTGTATTTGATGCCCCTTCCCCAAGGCCCCCCACCAATGAAGTAGGAGGAAACAAATGTATACAATGTAATCCCATCGTCATAATGTTTCATTTGAGACATAATTAAAATAATTCGAAATAATAAAATCGTTTGATACGTTGTTTATATTTCATAGACAGTTATGTGCAAAAATATGGAAAAAATTACACTGTAATTGTATTGTTTGTGTAATTGACCTTTTGACCCCCTGAGGGCCCTGGGTGCAGAGCCATCATCATATTGTTTCATTTGAGACATAATAAAATCCCCCAGAACCCAAAACCTACCCCTACCCACCCACCCTGGGCCCCTGGGCGGACGTCCGAGTTCGAAATAATAAAATCGTTTCATCCATATACATACACCAAGTTATGTGCACAAAAATAATGTTGCTCTGCAAATATAGTGTCGGCTGCTTCAGCATGTGTAGGACAATGTTTACACCAGCTATTTTAGTTGATAGGCCCCTCCTACAAATATTAACCACCAGGGCAGTAAATGTTGGGGGTTTGAAGAGTTTAATGCCGAGATAGTTTTGGGAATCAGTTGGAAATTCGTGATCGATCATCAGAATTTGTAACCAACACATAATTGAACCATTCATGGCTTTTGTATTAGACATTTAACACCAGTGTTAGACTTTTTTTATCACCACCGAATGGCATTATGTGGTCCTAGTATTAACTTTCATACCCCATTCAAGGCCCCGGGTTCAATCCTCCGTGGTGCCACTGTGTTCCGTCGGTGTGTTCTTGGGCAAGACACTTTTCCTTAGCCTCGTCCGTCTGATGGGGACGTAAACCGGGCGGGCCCGTGTATCTGTCTATCCTCCGAGCACGTTAAAGAACCATAGGAATCTATTCGTTAATAAGAGTGGTGCAGGTTCGCTGATTCCTATGTATCCTTCCCCTCTCTCTGGGGCGGCTCTAAATAACCTGTACTGTGTTGATGAGCCGTTAAACAACATTTAATTCAATTCAATTCAACCCCTTCTCCAAGAAGCGAAAACGGGGTTGGCTGGGGTATGAATAAAACTTAATTTCCGATTAAAAAGTTTGCATGTTGTAAAATTAAAATATGTCCTATGTAGTTTTAAACAAGCCATCGCAATTGTTCAGTAAACAATATTTTTCTAAATGCGTTCTTTTGTCGAAATATCCGTTATAAAATCCTGCTAATATAAGCTTTTTCAACGCTTAATGGAATTAAGGCGGGACCACGTAATGGTCCATTCCAAAATGTTTGTAGATATACTCCCACAGTTTTCAGCTGATTGTTTCAAAACTTTACAGAATGTTTACCTATGATGTAAAGATGTGCATATAGATTCTGTGTTCGACCGTATTAATGGCCATTTTTTCGTCAAATTTTATGTTAAAATATCTTGTGTGTCCTCCTCCCACATTTTTAAACAGATTGTTTCAAAACTTTACAGGATGCTTACCTATGGTGCCAAGATGTGCATATCAATTTAACATCAAAATCGACCTTATATTTATACCTGACTTACAGCCCTTTTTTTGTAAATTTTATGTTTTCCGCTGATTGTTTTCAGTTGGGGCATTCGTGTCCCATGGACACATTTCTAGTTTTTTTTTCGGCTATAATGTCTGTGAAGAAAAGCAGGTTCTGGTCATAACACACTGAATAATATTTATTTCAAGGTAGAAGTTGTGGTATCCATTTACAGATATTTGATTTAATTGCAAAATTATAACTTCTTTCATTCTCTTGTACTAAAATATGTGTCACGTAATAACACTGGATTATATGTGTCACGTAATAACACACGTAATAACACACGTAATAACACTGGAGTGTCACGTAATAACACTGGATTATAAAAAATTGTAATCGATTAATCAGAAATAGGTTTAACTGAATCATCGACTAATGGGAACAACTAATGCGAATGTTTACTACATCTTCTGCATGGCTATTTGCTTTAAAATTCTTATAAAAGGTAATCAATTTGACAACTAGATTTCTGCACGGTTGTGCTTTTTCTCCCAATGATATTTTGTTCCAAAAATTCTGATAAAGTTTCTCAATTTGACAAGATATCAACATAATGTTGAACAAAATCATCCATTTTATAACATGTTGTAAAATGGAGCATAAAATAACCTAAGTGTGTTTTTCTACTGTATGGAATGTTGTACACCAATGGCAATAATTCTGTTAACTTTACCATGAATGATTGACAGGCGCAAAAAGCAGCCTATTAAGTACTATTCATAGAATGAAGTCTTCCCAAAGAGTATTTGAACTCTAGACACGCCTCTTTGAACCCCGAGTTCAAATCCCATTGGGAGCTCGACTTGTAAGTGAGGAAGTGTCGATTCTTACGGATGGCGGGAGGTGTACAGTACTGGTTCTACCCAGGAAAAGTGGGTGGTCTGCCTCCACCACATCGACAGTCATATATATAAATTTATATAAACACCATACAAACAAAACAAACAAAACACTTCGAACCAAAAGCATTATGCGACAAATTTCACTGAAAGTTCTTATTGTTAAAGTAAATGCATTTATTACCTGTGGTGTACTTCATTAAGTTAAAGTAAACACATTTATTACCTAATGCGTATTTGATTAAAGTTAGTAAACACAATTATTACCAAAGGTGTATTTCATTAAAGTTGGTAAACACATTTATTACCTAATGTGTATTTCATTAAAATTAGTAAACACATTTGTTACCTGAGGTGTATTTCATGAAAGGTAAAGTAAACACATTTATTATCTAAGGTGTATTTCATTAAAGTTAGTAAACACATTTGAACCTGAGGTGTATTTCATTAAAGTTAGTAAACACATTTGTTACCAGAGGTGTAGTTGAGTAAAGTTAAAGTAAACATATTTATTACCTGAGGTGTATTTCATTAAAAACATTCATCTGTGTGATAGTTATACTTTTCTCCATTTTCAGGAAACAACAAGACAAGCTCTCAGTGACTCAGATGCAATAAACAAGCTTCTATGTGCTTTCGATTAGTGACGTTTATATCCACCAGTCAGTGCCTGTACATTACATGTTTCCGTAGTAACCGTTCATCACCATTGCATTAATTATGATAAATTATGACATCATGTGTGACGTCATCGATGACCTTATCATTGAACATAAAATCAAGCACGAAGGGAATGTAATTCACATCACTCCGTCATTGTAAATAAAACAAATCAATCGATTGCACACTTACCATCACCCTTCATGTTGTCACCTTACTTGTTTATTAAAGATTACTGTAGAGTGTGATAGTCACAAGTTGAAATAAGCAATAAGGGTAGGTTGAGTGACGGTCATAGTTTGACTGTAGTAGTGATCAGATTCCTACGTAGTGAGTAAAACAATGCGAAGGAAAATGGAAAGAAGAGGCTTTCGGTTCCAGTGTTAAGCTTAGTACGATTTCCGTGGGAAGCTTACGGAAAAACTATGATTCGTTGAAAAGTAGTTGCTTTTTTTCTCCCTGGGAATTAAAAAGTGTTGGATTCTGGTATAAGTGTTACGTACGTGTATACCATCGATTGGCCTTGCTTAATAATTAGTTTTCGAAAACTGCAAGGCAAGCCATTTTCGTAGAATCTGGAAAAACTATGGTTGTGCAAGTTATGTTTTAATACACTAAATATTGACAGCAACTGCGTTCTGATTGAGGATTTGTTATAAAATATGTGGCATTGGAATGCTTTATGTTAAATAGATTACGTTTGTTCGACATTTGCCACGGCTTTTGTTGATGTAACGGCTTAATATATGTATTTTTAATTTTTGAATACAGATCTTTATTTTATTGTACAGTAGGGCAGATGAGGTAAATCGATTTTAATAAATAGTAACGACCTAATTTTGCTAATTCTCGAATGAGAAATTGAACTGGTTTTCGATGTTTGACTGGAGCAAAAACAACAGCACAAACTGCGATTCAATTTTCAACAGAAAAGGAAATTAGAATTATTTCCATCGGTTTATCAATAGACTTTACAATGTATTTTATAGCATCGCTTATCTAAAAGGTTGTGAAATAAAGTTGTTACTGCGCAATAAAAAAAAAATGAGATAAAAAAACAAACAAGCTTTTTTCTTGGGTCTTTGGTGCCTTTGTGCGACACAATTATATCTGAGCTTCACCTAGAGCATTCTAACGTTTCATTTATTAAGTTGCCATGGTTATATTTTTGTAATAGAATTTATTTTCTTTATAAACTGTGCTTCATTTTTAGTAAATTAGATCTTTTCTGCTTGTTTGTTTTAAATTGCTTGCCCCAAATTTAAACTAGCTGTGTATGTCATCTGTTGAAATTACCGTACATTTGAATTGCCTTACGGAATAACTGTTCATCGTGCAAGTGGAGTTAAATGGATCGTCGTTGTTTGAAGACATGGGCAGCAGCAAAAACTAAATGTTAATGAACATGGTACTTAAAGAGACACGCGGCAATCTTGAAATTTTTATCAATCATTAAAATTAACATCTCGATTTCATTTCTACTTACCTGCTTGTATGTAATTAAATAAAATGTTCAGTTTCTAACTGTTATAGCATATATTTAGATATATTTATTGATAAAATATAATCAACGGTTAGTAAAAGGCAAAAACAATTTGCTTTGAACATTCTAATAAGTAATTGATATTGATGATTTCAAAAATCAAGTTACGCAGAAAAACATTCGGAGCGCCACGAGTTTTAAAATAAGTCACGATTGCCATATGTCCCTTTAAGCTGTATTTTATTTTATGAATCTATATATTTATGAAGTCCTGTAGAGAAATGCTGGTAACTGTTTATATTGTTTTTTGTTTCATAATGAATGGTCAATATTTTATCATTATTATCTCCCTTTGTAAATCTTCTCTCCTTATTTTATCATCTGTCAAAGCAGATGTTTTGTTTGTTTGTTTGTCTGTTGATATACATTTTTTTAAGCATTGCCGCTTGATTCGTTGTAACGAAATTAAGAGAAACACTTGCTGTGAAAGTTGATCGAGATCAGACTGCGTAAATATGCATGACCAAGAAGTAAATCGGTGTGTTGCTTACAGATAGACGACGTAAAGTTCAAGTTATTTACAAGTGCTTCAGTTATTAGGCCGCCCCAGAAATTAAAGGCACACACGGCAAGCTTGAAGTACTAATCAAGCATGGAAATTACACCCCGATTATTTATCTAGAATCGTTTATATTTTTTAAACTTGTATTATTATTTAATTCAAGTAAATAAAGTAATGCAATTTGGGAGTTTTCAAGGGTTAAATGTAGAAGTAGTATATAGAAAAACAAACAAGAAAATAAGGTTGCCGTGTATCCCTTTAACATATAATTCTCTATAAAAGCCCCTTTACAGGTCATTTATGTTTTTCTGCAAACTGCGGCGATCTAAAGTGACCTTGTATTGCGGAGAAATAATTTATCGTATAATGGACTAAGCTTAAAACAAGCTATACAAAATATCGCTCTATAATATGTATCCATGTGTATGTCTTAACGTAGATGCCTTCTAAAGGTTTATTTGTTACATTATTGTAAAACATGTCTTCTATACTTCTTAAAGATACGTTTCAGTTTAATAAATTCAACATTTAATAGCTGTTTTTAACCCCGAGAATATTTAGAAATTTGGTGTGTTGTCAAACAGTTATACTTATTAATCTTATTAGTACAATACAGTTACATCAAGTAATATATAAACAAATGAATTTGTAACAGCCACTTGTATAAAATATCTTTATATAATAATTGTAACATAGCTTATTGCAGATATCACACTTTTATGTCTGAAGGGAGATAATTATTTTATGTCTTATGTTTATTTCCTTCGCTTAGACTTTGTAAAGCTATACTTTTAATTAAAAAAACAATGAATTAAAAATGTGTTGTTTCATTGTACTCCATGTAAGTGTGGTTATAGTCCCGAGTTGAAGACATAAGGTTAATCTGTCCAGTCAACAGTTAAAGGGACACTGTTCGTAAGTAAGCAGATATTGAGCGTAACCAAATAACTGTCTTGACTTTTATTCAATGAAATATATACATAGAAAACATAGCATAGACCCAAAGAAGTCTGTAGTAATACATTCATGAGTTTGAAAAAGAAAAGTTTGAATTATTATTTGTAATTTTAGTTCAGGCTGCTAGTTCAAACTCGCGATGTGGTACTTTTTTTTTGTATCACTATCGAATTCCGTCTAACAGTCTTGCTTTTAATTTGTAAATATTCAATAATGTTGAATGTGTAATGTTTGTGAACGTAATTAGTGTGTGTTTTATAAGCTAAAAGTTACGGACAGTGTCAAATTTAAACTCTCATAATTTGTATGATGTTTTTACGTCATTTTCAAAACGTACGGTTATATATAACGGTCTTTTTTTTTTTTTTAAACGCTCTTAATGTGATGAATGTATGTACGGGGTTTAACGTCACTTTAAACAATATTTCAGTCATATCCCGATGGTTACAGGTGCTACTTGAGTGGTGGCTGTTTCATGAAAATCCGTCCAGTAGTTACAGAGGAGTAGTCGCTACAAGTTTTCATTATATAACTATATGTAAACAAAGATGGCCGCTGGCAGCCATGTTTAACGTCGAATCAAAACGATTTTCAACAAGGACCAACATTATGTCATGCTGATCATTTTCCCCGTGTGGTTCCGGGGCAAAGAATAGGGCCACTGCAGATCCCGTTAGATCATCATGGCCCCTGCATTGTTTCAGGTGCCATCTCGCTCACATCACTAGAGCAGTGGCAAAAAAACAATAGACGTGGCTCCAGCGTAAATGGAGAGTTTACAGTAGAATTTGCAGCAACTCTGCAGTTCAGGTTGAGAAGGTTCTAGGTCCATTTCCACATTTTATCTCAATGTACCTGGAGGATGAGCCTGGCATGTTCATGCCTGTTAGGCGCCATATAACTTTTCATGTTTGGTGCACCTTAAAACCCATTCTTAACAAATTCATTTTGATTCAATATCAAACAATGGACATATTTGTTTGCACAGAGTTTTATAATAAAATCTTGTGGCGACTATTTCTCTGAAACTACTTGATGGATTTTCATGAAACTTTACAGGAATGTTGCTCTTGGTGGCTAGTTGGTCCTAATTAAAGATCAGTTTAGCCTGAACTTTAAGATGGCCACCTCAGTTAAAATAGATTTTAAAAGTACTACTTGGTGGTGACCATGGTACCTTTACCAAAATGACTGTCATAGCAAGAAATTGGTCCTAAACATTTTTCTGATTTGATGCCAAACATGACGGCGTCATGGCCACCAGCAGTCATATTTGTTTACAAAGGGGTATTTAGGAAAAACTTGCGGCAACTACTCCTCTGAAACTACTTGAAGAATGTTCATGAAACTACAGGAATATTACTCTTGTTACAAAAATGATATTCATAACTTTCACATCTGGTCAACTTCATTTGAGAAATGTAAAGGCTGCTTGGGCGTAAAACGTGCGTCCTCCAAACATGGCCCTCCAAACATGGCCACAAACAAAATGATTAACAAACACTATCCCTTCAAATAATGACAAATGTGGTTCCCGGGGGCCTTGTTTGGTCACGGGGCAAAGAATGGGCCACTGCAGATCCCTTTGGAGGAGTAGGCAGAGGGGTAGATCCCCCCCCAATTTCATGTTCATTTTATCATTTTTTGTTCATGTTCATTAAAGCTCTTCATCATGATCCCTGCATTGTTTCAGGTGCCACCTCGCTCACATCACTAGAGCAGTGGCACGTGGCTCCAGCATAAATGGAGTGTCTACAACAGAATTTGCAGCAACTCTGCAGTTCAGGTTGAGAAGGTTCTAGGCCCATTTTCCATATTTTATCACGATGTACCTGGAGGATGAGCCTGGCATGTTCATGCCTGTTAGGCGCCATATAACCTTTCATGTGTTGGTGCGCCTTAAAACCCATTCTTAACAAATTCATTTTGATAAGAATATCAAACATGGCCGCCAATGGACATATTTGTTTGCACCGAGTCATATAGTAAAATCTTGTGGCGACTACTCCTCTGAAACTACTTGATGGATTTTCATGAAACTTTACAGGAATATTGCTCTTGGTGGCTAGATGGTCCTTATTAAAGATCAGTCGGAACTTTAAGATGGCCACCTCAGTTAAAATAGATTTTAAAAGTAAAACTTTGTGTACCTTTACCAAAATGACTGGCATAGCATGAAATTGGTCCTAAACATTTTTTCCCCGATTTGATGCCAAACATGACGGCATCATGGCCACCAGCATTCTTATTTTTTACAAAGAGGTATATAGGAAAAACTGGCGGCAACTACTCCTCTGAAACTACTTGAAGAATGTTCATGAAACTACAGGAAATATGATATTCATAACTTTCACATCATGTCAACTTCATTTGAGAAATGTAAAGGCTGCTTGGGCTTAAAACGTGCGTCCTCCAAACATGGCCACAAACAAAATGTATTGTTTAATGATTAACATACTCTACCCCTTCAAATAATGACAAACATATAAAAAGTTCTGATACCGTACCCCTGCAAATAATGACGAACATATAACCCCTGCAAATAATGACAAACATATAAAAAGTTATGATACCGTACCCCTGCAAAAAATGACAAACCTATAAAAAGGTTATGATAGCGTACCCCTTCAAATAATGACAAACATAAAAAGTTATGATACCGTTCCAAGATCTAGCAGTTCAGATATTCATGAAAACATTTCAAGGTCATGGACCTCTATTTTTAGCTCGACTATTCGAAGAATAAGAGAGCTTGTATAATCAATCACCCCGGCGTCGGCGTCCCACATCAAGGTTTGCGTGTAAGCTGTGTTTACAAGTCTATGTCTCCTGCATTTCTTATCCTAGCACAACCAAATTTGGCCAAGAGCTTCCTTATAAGTAATTTTGGTTCCTGCACAGACCTAATAACAGTATGTCTGTGGTTCCTGTAACCCGTGGGCTCCCATGGAACCCAAATTATATTTCACATCAAATGTTGCGTGTAAGCTGTATTTACAGGTCTATATCTCTTACATTTCTTGTCCTAGCTTAAACTTGGGAAGTTTCCTTATAGTATGTTGTAAAGGGTTGCATAATTAATTTTGTCTTCTGCCAATTCTGGGCTCCCATGGAACCCAAATTGTGTTGGCCTATAAAATGTGCAATAAAGGCAGATCTAGGTTTGCGTGTAAGCTGTTGTATATATCTATAATTTTGGTTTGGGGTTCCTTATAGCATTATGCATCTTATTCATACTTCTCCCATATTGGGGCATGGGCTCACTCCTCCACGCCCGCACCCCCCCCCCCCCTTTTTTTTTTTCTTCTTTTTTTTTTTTTTTTTACATATTTTTTATATATTGTCCACCCCTCCGACCCAATTGGAACTCGATTTTTTTTTTTACATATTTCTGTCTTGTTCACAATACAAATTGCCAGATATACCCTCACTCCCCGAGCCGAGTTGCCTTTTGACCAAAAATTTCTTTAAAATTAGCAATTTTGGATTAAAACTGATAAAAATAAAAAAATAAAATTTCACACCCTGTCCCAAATTTTACTATAATTTGTAAGAGATTCTAACAATAATTTCATATCGGCCCGACTTTCTATACCCGCCCAACGCCACCCACATTGTTTTAGCCTTGTTATGTGGTGGTATATACTGGCTATATAATACCAGAAACTGAAAAATCGAATAGTCGAGCTGCGCTGTTCTCCGACAGCTCTTGTTATATAACACAGAAATAATGTATTTGAACAATTCTAAAAAAAAATCCAATCCTGATGTACTCCCTTTACATTTAAATCAACTCCCAACACTGAAAAAAATTAAATAATCATTTGAGAAAAATGAAGTTATAGTTATTACGACGTCTGAGTTATTTTTACACATCGTGATATCATGTATTATTAACAAATAAATTAACAACTACATCTTCATTTTTCTCAAATGATTATTTTTTGGCGTTATTTATTACCATAACATCGTTGTACCACCGTATAATGTAGATTTGATGTGGATTTGGGGGAAATACGTAGATTTGGGTGTTTCGTGTAAGAAGTTGAAGACCTAGCGTGAGCTCAACTTGAGTATTCAAACCAATCTCTCCCAGAGTCCATTACATTGACCTCTGTCAACGTCTAAGAAAGTAGTCTGCGATCACATGATAATTTGTCACATGATCATAGCTAAAATATAAAAATAGCAACTGAATTTCAACACCGTGACCAATCGAAAGAAACACGACTTATTATCTACATTTTGATATATATTGTAGGTTAGTACTTTAATTTAAGTAGGTTGTTAAGATCTATGTGATATTGGAAAATGCTGGTAAGCAAATCGCTGTACTGTTACGCTATGGGGACGATTTGGTGGTGCCTGTTTTAAAGTTTTGACGGCGGAGTGATATGCCAAAGTACAAACCTTTATTCTACCGCAAAATAATCCTGAGCATAATTTACTGTATATTTAAAACATTCAAGCCGAAAATTGTTTTCTTTGTAATATAAGCATTTCATATGAAGTTGACTCAGAAAAATATTAGTGTCATCAAGAAATTTTGCATTTCCACCGTTTTTCATCGTTTTTATGTAAAGATTCTTGGTATTTGGTGTGACGTTGACAGAGTGGTATGTGTATGCAAGGAACGACAACTCTGGGAAGAGATTTGTATTCAAACAGGTCCATGGTAGACAGTCAATATATGATCATTAAATGACAGGCCGCTGCATCGTGGATTCTGCAGACATCATGCTTTCTTGCGTTTTGTCTTAGCATTTGTCTTTGTTTTCTTTGATATACATATCACTAACAGAATATGACAGTACGTTAAAACTTTCGGGATCAGATGTTAACATGTCAATTTAATGTTGTTTGCAATGTGAAATATTTTCTAAATAAAACATTGTGAAGAGACTGTTGCAAAAATTCGCATTTTGTGTGTGAAATTTACACTGCTCCATGAATACTACATGGGTTATTACAGGCGCGTAGCTACCTGTACGCAAAGTACGCAGTTGCGTACACATTGTCCCAAATATTGAAAAAGTCCAACAATGCAATAAAAACAAGAGCTAGGGGGTTGGTGGGGGGGGGGGACAGAGACAAAATCCGCCCCATTTTGTTGCGGAAATGCCTCCAGATTGCACCACAGACGGTCTAGGAAAAAATCTCTAGAGTGTTTGCGTACACATTCTAAAGTCCCTAGCTATATGACAACACATTTAAGAAGTAAGCACACGTTTTATACAAAAGCAGTTTTACATTCCTTATAAAGCACATAGATCTGTAACAAGTAAATATTTTCGGTTAATACCTCACTATGAGCTGAACAATTACCGTGCCCATTAATTTCCAGAACTGGTCTGAATCACGAAGATTATAATAAATACTGAAAAGGGGATTCATTGGAAGCAAAAACACAAAAAACAAAAGATCTGATTAATAACATATTTTTTGCTGTCTCGATGTTTCGTGTTCGTGATCATATATCATATAACGTGTTCTCACTTCTCGATGCTGAACTAAAAGCTGTTGTTCACGCAAAGGCGACATATATAAACTAACTCGAGGACATACTAGACGTAAAGTCTCAAAAAGAAAATGATCCTTCAAAGGCCGTTTTTTTCTAGAAGAAATGTATATCCCCTTCTCAAAAATGCAAAATTGTAAATGCGGAATTGCGTCTCTCGCCACGAACAATATCTTTTGTCGTGTGTTGTGGATAAGGCAAAATTCTCAGCTCCCAATTTCAATCTGTCTTCTCCCCTACAGCACCGCTCAATCTCAAAAACGTCGGTCAAACTACACTACTTACTGAGATTGATAAAGGCATCATGGCTGACTCTGACATACCAAAAAAAAAAAAAACGAAATTCTAAAACATGCCGAACATAGTCATTTCCTTAAATGGAGTCCTCAAAGCGTTAACAAATCTTAACCCAGCCAAAGCATGTGGATCTGATCAGATCAAACTCCTTATTCTCACGGAGTTGAGTGTATGCAAGCGCATACGTGAAATTTCGATTTTCTATCTGAAAGCATACGTTGCAAATCCTTAGTTAAATACATCTCTGGTTTAATACAAAATCAGTTTTACAGTCATTACAAAGCAAACCATCTTACATTATAAAGGGATTTTTTGGCACAGCGTCCAATTTTCAGCGATATGCGTATACTTTTAATTTATAGGTTGAACATGTTCCTTTTATAAAAAAAAAAATTCTTTGCAAAATGAAGGGCTTAGATTGTATAAAGTACATTTTAATTTATAGGTTGAACATGTTCCTTTTATAAATATTTTTTTTCTTTGCAAAATGGAGGGCTTAGATAGTATAAAGTACATTCAAATTTCCTCTTCAAGGAAATTACAGAAATTATGTTTTGAAGTTTAAATTCAACATAAACCGTTATACATTGTTAATACTATACCCAGGCATACATTAGAAGTGCATGTATTTGACAAATTGGTGTCGTCTATTTTTGATTATTGCGATATTATCGAAATGTTGGGCTTAAAGGGACACACGGCAATCTTGATTTTTTAAAAAATCACAGCGTCCCGTTAGTTTTTCTCTTAACTTGCATTGGCTCAATCATCAGTATTAATTGTTAGAATGGTTCAAAGCAAATTATTTTTATATACTAGTAACTTTTTATAATATTGCACCATAAATATATTTTAAAAATTGGTAAAATAATGAAGAACATTTTTTAAATCTCAAATTTTTATTTAATTATATTCAAGCAGTTTTAAAGTAAAAATGTCGCAGGATAACTAAATCGAGGAGCATATTTTTGAATAAAAGTCAAGATTGCCATGTGTCCCTTTAAAAGTAGCTATTAACGTCGAACAGGAAATGTAGCTTTTAACTTGAAATAATTGTTATATACTTACTTATATCAGGGAGTGAAGAATACAGGGAGGAGACACGGGTTCATAAACGCTCTAGTTTATTCATTTATGTTGTCGCGCTGGTACGCCACCATTTACTATTTATCGATACAGGTAAATCGATCGTAAGCGCGTTACATTTGAAAAGTTAAAATTTCAGACAACATCTCAAAATAGGCAGTTTATACACGCTCTGTATCAGAGGACACAATGCGAATAAATAATACTAGGTAAAGATATAAACACATTTTGAGAATCCAAATTCTATTGACAATATAAACGACTTTAACCAGCAAGGCCAAACCCCAAAATTGGACTCGAAGTAAGTTACCAACTCATAATTCATTCTAGTACGCATATTCCATGACGAATATTTTAATAAACCTATGCTTTTATACGACACATATATACTGAAAGGAAAAAGAAACGCATAATGAAAAAATTGCCTATACTACACTATTATATACACCTAATTCTACGTAATATTCCAGATATATCTCAACGTGTTTTGTACAAAAAGGGGCTACCACTAATTACAGAAAGGACAACTCTGTCATGTAGCAGACCTTTTAATCAAAGTATACGTTGTTACACAAAATTCATAAATGTTGAAGTTTCCCTTGAAAAAGTCAAGCCATTTCAGTATTGTGTTTAATGTTAAGAGATTCTACAACGTTTAAAGTCTAAATTTGCTCACATGCTTGAGCCAAATGCGCATTCTGTCGGTAACGAAACTTTTAAGGGGTAACAAATTATGTCCTCGGTGCTGTTTAAACCTTCTTACCGAAACGACAGGCCTAAAAGTAATGACGTCGCCCTGTACCAAGCATATAAAACATGTAATATATAGCGGAAATACCCAGTATGCGTTTCTTTTTCCTTTCAGTATACATTAATATATGACCTGAACACTTTGTAGTGTGATATTGCCGTCATTTGGCGGGTTAGTTTCTTTAAAATGTAATGAATAAAAACGCATCAATAATGAACCTTATTACATCACACTCCACGATACTGAAACACCGCCATATTAAACTAATGGGTCCTGCGGATAACATGTATTGGCTTAACGATTATTCGGAGCAATTCTGCAGATGTCCATTTAGACTGGCATCACTCATTTAGACTGGCATCACTCCTTAATGTTTTAACGAATTCCTATTTTAACTGTTAGGGAATGCTTCCCTGTACATGTAAAGAGGTACATATCTACACCTATAACTTGCATGATCTGATCTGAAAGAAAGCAATTTGCATGCCGAATGGTATTTTTGCTTGACAATAAATTATGATTTTTTTTATAATGTATGTATAGGATAGAGGCTATTAAGTTAAATCTTCACCATCTAGAAACCGAAAGGGAGGGAGCCTAGCGCCCGGCCGCGAGTTCTTAATGGTGAAGACTTCTCTTCATAGACTCTATCCGGCTTAGTGTTTACCATAGGTGTATATATTGTCTCTGTATAAGTCACACGACCGCTGGTAGTAAAAAAATCATGAATAAATGTAGCCAGTATTTGAAATTGTGATCCATCTGATTGGTTTAAAAAATAGGGTAAATTCTACATGTTTGTATCATGTTATAAATCTAATGTTGATTCAGCTTTTCCAACCAACAAGTTGCCTTCATGAAGATTTTACTACCAGCGCTCTTCGTTGTTCAGAGCGTGACCTATATAGAGACTAGCGCTAGCGATAAACCCTATGATTAACACTAAGTCGGATAGAGTCTATGAAGAGAAATCTGCACCATTAAGAAACCGCGGTAGGTTGCTACGCTCCCTCACTTTCGATTTCTTAATCGTGAATATTTCTCTTCATAGCCTCTATCTTATACATAAGTCGTGCCTAGAGTGTTTCCAGCTGGATCCACGAAACAACTGTCGGTGAAGCGTACGTGACAAATGCACATGTTTTGAAAAGAATCGCATGGTTTCCAGATAACCACTATCTTATTTCCGTTGACGAATCAAGTGGTGTCACAATCGTCATAATTGTTAATAAATCTTATGTTAAATGTAAAACTGAGAAGGATAAGTTTCAGGCAAAATATGTAAATCGACAATCATGCAGTGATCAGCATAATACGGCCTTGTTCAAGGTTACGTTAAGTACGGTCATGAACCTTTTCGCCAACATATTTAACCCTTTCGCTATCACAGTCGAAGACTGATTTTTACGACCAGTCATGAAACAACTTACGATCATTTTGATCGTAAATCAATTTCTTAAATGTTTCACTATAAATTACACTTTTCAAATAAACGTGATTTAATTTCATTTTCTTATACATGTGATATTTCTGCACTTCGTGCACACATAATAGTCTACATTGAATGCTTAGGTGAAAAAAGTCAACGATTTTAAAATTTGAGACTTATCGTAAGATGTTTAATAAAACAGGGCCCAGGCCCAAAGCCAGCCCTGAAATTTAACTGAGGCAAATCCCTTATTTCGGGTGTCCGGTGGCATTAACCTCCCTCTACGCCCTGGATTTGATTTCCTTCATTTCGTTGCATTTCCCGGACAATGTTTCAGTTTTATGCATGACATATTTTGCCACCGATTAATAATGTATCGATACTGAAGTTTTTATGTAAAGTATATTCCCAAAATTCAACAGAGGCTACTGACTCGGCGTGACTCAGCATAGCTACGAGCCTGCCTGTGTAAACAAAGATCAACCAGTTTATCATGTACAGGCTGATTAATGTTCGCCACTCGGTAAGAATGTTTTCTATAACACTTTATATATAAAATATCACCGGAAGGTTTTAATTCAAATTTAAGCAAACGGCATTTAAAATTTGGCGGCGCGAAAGATTCTCAATATTTGCTTATCACGAATGCCACAAACTGATGTCATATTAACATTTGGGTTAGATTTAGTCGATATAGTAAAGTCTTAGCGGCCTCTGACGACTGGCGACTGGCCGTTCCAATGCGGTAGCCCTATTATCAACCCTTTTGTGTTTGTGATGTCTTATTTGGCCTTTTATTCACTTTAAAGTTGTTATTTGTTTCTGTGTATGTTTGTGGTTGACTGTCTCCTTAAATGCTACTTTTCCTGTTCGATTTTTAAATCTATATTTAGATTTAGTCGATAAAGAAAAGCTCCAGCGGCCTCTGACTACTTGCCGTTCCAGTGCGATAGCTCTCGTGTCTCTGATCACTGGCCGTTCCAGTGCGATAGCTCTATTGTCAACCCTTTTTTGTTTGTGATGTCATATACCTTGCCCTTTATTTATCCCTGTAATTGTTGTTTGTATCCATGAGTGGTTTTGGTTGACTGTGGGTATTGATTGATACATTTCCTATTCGACTTTTATATCTAGTTGTGTAATGATTTGTTTAAATAAAGTTAATTTTCAAAACCACGCATGGAACACCGCACCAGTGCCAATATCGACCGAAAACAATATCTCTCAGTCATTCGCGGGTCATAGTTCCGTCATATTTTATCGACCAAAATTGTATTAAATTGCAGTGCGGACGTGCTGAATGTTAATGCTATTGACATGTTATTGTGTCACCCAAGGCCATTCATTTAAAATTAGTTACATATAGAAGTTTCTGGATGGGTAAATAAGATATTTATTATAACTGGAATACCATGCTTATTATTTTGCATTCAATGCTATTTACATAACTTTGTTTATCTTATAGCTTCTATGATGTTCTATAGGTTCTATGACAGTATATTTTCAGCCTTTTGGGGTTGTTATTTGTTCAGTATTTGGTTCAGTACACATTTAAAAGAAACACTGTGAAAATAGTGGAAGCTTTTTATTAAAACATATTTTGTAAGAGGATAAGAAGTATTGTGCTCACCTATAATAAAAGGGACATTGGATTATTTGGACTATTGTGAATAAATAAACCAGGAAAGACGTAAAGACAAAACTGATTTAAAGGGAAATTTGACAATTTAGATTAAAGGAACACTTGCCAGTAGTATTCGGACTTTATTCATAAATCAGATTATAAAGAAATACTGGATTTATTTGATGTATATTCTGTAATTAAATATTTTCATTGTACTATTTAAATAAATTTGTTGATTATATATTAAAAAATTCTTGTAGTTGTTTTGCACTTCATTTCTTGTTACATTTTACCCGTAACACTACAGTGTCATTGCGTTTGATTGCTGTGGGTTGAACTTTCTATAGGACCATTTTTCTAATTTTTAAATAAAAATGTGCCGACCACATATGGTGTCAATCTATCGCACACCTATTAGGTAGGTATGTGAACCTTTCATGTTCACGAAGTACAATCTTTAAACTTTCAAAAGAAATTAACTGGGAACGAGAATTGTCAGATACCATTAAATAAGAATGACAAAATGGACAAAAAGAGACTAAGTCCAACACTTTGGTATAGGCCAGTAATTTTACTTGATGAAATCAACAACTAATACAATTTATAATTTTAAATTATTAAAGCAAAACTCCAAATAATAATAATAATATGCACCCATACATTAACTACTATTCACTAACTACAGTACATACTAGTGGAGAGGAACTTTATAATAAATACTGAAAAGGTGATCCCTTGGAAGCAACAAACACAAACAAGAGAGAAAAGTAGCAGACTGGGTTTTATTGAGTCTGTTCATGAGAGGTAATTTAACGATGCAACTCATCCCAAATAAGTTCTTTTGTTCCAATCCTTTACTTAATATACTGTTACTGTATGTATGCACTAATTCGAAATAAAATATGTTTAACCCAAATACTAGTGTGTCTATTCATACCATAATAACAGTTTCTACATCTTTCATCTCATATATAACAAAAGCTGAACATATAGAACGTAGTATAGCCATTTCTAAGGACAAACTTGCATATCATTTAAAAAATGGGTAATATTAAATTTAAATACAGAAAATTGACACAGTATTCGGTTTAAAAAAATATTTTTCTAACCTTGTTTTATCCAAAAAAAAAAAATATCTTCCTCTCTCTCTCTCTCTCTCTCTCTCTCTCTCTCTCTCTATTGTTTATTGTCTTGATACATATTTCCCTCCTTTTCCGCTCGTACGCTTTCTAATACTTTATATTTCTCTCCTTTTGAATATAACTTATTTCCTGGAGTGCATACATATGAAACGATACTTTGGTACCAGTCTGTAAAGATTAAATGTATCACATTGCTATATATGTTATTTGTGTAATGTAAGAAACCCTCTGTTGTTATGCATATATGTATTATAAGAAATAAAAATATTTAGAAAAAAATAAATAATAGCAGTTGACTCTGAATGAGAATCACTGTTGGGGGCGCTTGTTTCAGCCAAGGCTTGTCAGTATTGTCATGAATAATTTTGGTAATACTTACATGAATTATATATCATTGGACTTGTAATGTTTATTGGCATATATATATTGTAATGTTTATTGGCATATATATATTGTAATGTTTATTGGCATATATATATTGTAATGTTTATTGGCATATATATATTGTAATGTTTATTGGCATATATATATTGTAATGTTTATTGGCATATATATATTGTAATGTTTATTGGCATATATATATACTGAGGGAAAACAGTTTAGCAAGTTTTTGTTGCACCCTGGAAATAATACAATTTCGAATAAATAAACGTATGGTCAAGCCCGTAAAGTCCCAAAATGTCAGTATATCTTGTATACAGTATTAGTTCATAAAGAAAACTTGCTAAACTTTTTCCCCTCAGTATATAATACACGAGGTGTTCAACTTATAACGTAACACATTCATTTTGTAATTTAATTAAATACATTGACCGTTACCCCAAATATGTTCATTTAAATGGCAAGTGTAATGATTCCTTCGATATAAACAAATATGATATAAACAATAATGTGCTTCCTTGTTGTGCTGCATCTTTATTTTTGAAAAAGGAGAGAGAATGCGATTTGAAGCAAATATTTTCAATTATAAAAATAACCGCAATAGATATTTAGGAAACACTGCTTGTCGTTTAACTGAATAGTATTCATATATGTCCATGTGAACGTAAAAACGTGGAATAATTTTTGTGTTCTATTTTTCGGTTTTCGCGATTTCAGCGAACATTACCATGAAATTCAGTGCTTTGAAAGTGATAAACATCCGATGCAGGTACTGTTATGATTTTTTCTCTATAAAAATAAGTTTTAATATTTTATTATCAGAATAAAAGTTTAAAAATATATTACTATTTGGGGGTAAAACACACACATTTGCAAACCATCACAAAAAACACAAATACATTTGGACCAAAGATACCTTTATATGGTATGTGCTATTCAGAAACAATAACTTTTCATCTTTTTGACTTACAATATAAGAATAAAATGCTTATTTTTGGTATTATTTAAAACGACAAGCGTGAAATCGGAAATTACTTTTAAATGTCATCAGGTCGAAAGACAGTCTCACATAATAATTTTTTTAATTAGAGTCACTTCGGATGAAGAAATAAAAATCTTAAACAGAAGTGTTACGTTATAAGTTGAACACCTCTTGTACCTTGGTTTTGGAAATCGGTTGAGAAATATTCTACCACCAAAATTATATATGACAGGCTTTTCCCATCCAAACTCATTGTTAGTTTAAACTTATTTATTTTACATCGATTGTAACGAAAGCTCTATGAACTTATTTGAATCACTCTCGATGTCTTCCTGGGTAGAACCAGTTCTAAGTAAATGCAGATAAAGTGTCTTGCTCAGGGACACAACACATATGGCAATGGCGGGGATCGAACCCACGACTTTTCGATCATGGGTCCAATGCTCTACCACTTTACCACAACGCTCCACTGTAACTCCTTGTTGCGGGGACAGCAGCAAAACAAAACGCTAATGGTGTCTTAATTTAGATTTATCCAACACATTAAAACCAGGTTTGATAGAAATTCTAAATAATTATGTTTCTAATTTTTGATGGAGGAACATTTGGCATTGAAAATAATCTATCAAAAATGCTTTCCGCATGTAAAATTCTTATTTTTCAACCGATTTCTATTTACTAATAAAATGCATTTCTCAACTAATTAAATTGCGCCTCAAAATTAAAAAAAAACTTTTGCAGAAACAAGCACTCAAAACACTACATACGTCACAGTTTGTTATTGAAAAAATCTCTCATAGTCTTTAACAATGAATCAGTCTCTTAAAAGTAATTAAATAATCTCTCACACGTAAGTAAATAGTTTCTCGCAATTAATTAAATAATCTCTCTCACAAGTAAGTAAATCTTTTCTCACAGATTTACAATCATTCCTTATTCACTATAAGGTGCAATAACAGAATGTATCACAAAAGGAACCACAAAAATAACTCGTACAACACATACCACTTATACAACAGTGTAAGATGTCGACATGGTAGTAATATAAACTATATATGTAAATCAACAAATGCCCGTTAACGGGTATAAAAACAAGTAAATATATACTCAGTTGCAAAAGAAAGTGGACCCTGAGTTTTGTCTAGATTTAATTGCATACAGTTCTTTTAGAATTAAATTAACAAATTCCAAAATGAATATGCCATGTTTGGTACCAACGTTTTTATCATTCCATTGCCAATACCATGTTGTCATTTGTTTCAATAGGTTGAATCATTAAGGGACCGTCGCTTGATAAAGAGGATAGGGTGTAAAGTAAAAAATGTAAAATGTCCAGTTTCTTTTGCAACTGAGTATATGTAAGAACATATTATAATGATTTTTATAGTCTGATTTCTTTTAGGAAATCTAAAACAAGACTAAAATCTATAGTATCACATTGAAAAAAAGGAAGTTGTGAAGTTGTACACAGTCTTATGACCTGTTAATAACTCTTTCATAGTATTAACATTGTAGTACCTTTGACGCATAGGATCAAAGTCTACACATTCCAACAAGATGTGTTTGAACGTTAACGGTGCAAAGCAGGGTATAGCTTTAAATCTAAATTAAAAAGCAGGCAACACATCCTAAGGTGCTTCAGCAATACTCAGAACCTTTAAATGCTGGAGTAGTGGAACCACCTATTCGAAATTAAAGTAAGAAAACAAAAGTGAGAATGTACCACCGATGTCTATAAATATCGGGCTATTGCAAAGGTCGGAATGAATAACAGTTCTGACTGCACGCATTACCACAAACAACAAATACGATGTTAATACGAAGCAAGGCATGTGATATAACAAACACAAACGGGTTGACAATATGGTTCCGCATTGGAACGGTCAGTGGCCAAAACGCCAATGGGGCTTTAGACCCAAACTCATTCTTACCCTATTGTCATCCCCATAAAACGTGACTGTAAACATATTCTCTAACAAAAACGCAGCATTAATATGTGTAACACATAGATGATCATGTATATATGAATATAAAACAAAAGCAAAGAAAGCCACAATCCGAGTACTCAATGACTTGGCAGAAGCAAGAGAACACACCATTAAGGGTACGGCAAGACACTATTTAAGACAAACATCAAACGCCACCGTCCGTTGAGGATTTGTAGACGTCATCATAGTGCCCACAATCGGTTCGGTCATCGTACAATCAAAGAGGAAAGCATAGTGGCGAACTGTAAATGGGACAATCACTAAACATGCAGTGCGTTGACAGATCATATGGTCATAACCTCTTTTGATAAACTTTGTAACAAGCTTAATAAAGATTTTATGAAAGCGATTATGACCAATGATTTTACGAAATTTATAAATCACGTCACCAAAGAAGTCAGGTTGTGAAATACCTTGTCGCATATTACTTTTATATTTTAAAAGATGCAGTAGCTTTTTAGTAATACAAAGATTACGAATATTAAAGTCCTCAACTCGACTACATACTCTAGAAAAACGAATAAAATGGAGATAATTAACACTATCAAATTTAAAATCATATCTCTTGTCATAATTTTGCTATTATTTCTCCATTTTCAATAGAGAGATGTAAACCGGGAAAATAAGAAACAGTATCTGAAATATTAGCCTTGTTGAAAAAAAACTTATCTAAATATTCACAATGGCTTTTGTAGAAAACTACAGATTCTCGAAGAATGTTCTATTTTCTAAAGTGATCTAAATGTTCCTATTCTTTTCGCTAGAACATATATTACATTTTCATTTCTATAATGTTCCATAGCTTATTATTTCTTCTCGAATTTAATATATGGAAAAATATACAATGTAAACGACATCTTGACTTAGTATTAAAGAAACTAAACCGCCAAATACACTGCAAAACCGTTTATCAAAACTCTATCCAGGTCCTATAATAATTTATATGTGCCGATTAAAGGTATAGGTTTATTCAAGGGTTCTTAAAATATCCGTAATTGAATATGCGTAAAATGAATTATGAGTTGGTAACTCTTACTTTGACGCTCCAGTTTTTTGGGTTTGACCTGGTTGGTTAAAGCCGTAAATAGTGTCTATATGCATTCTCAAAATATTTAAGTTATATATACATACCTTGTCGTCAGTAGGTTTAGAAACGGTGTACATATATTGAAAAATGTGTCTGTTTTTGCCGTGGTAGCTACTTTAAACAGTGATATAAATTAGATAAAATAAGTAAATATTCAGATAGCTGTGTGCGGCATTTTCACAAAACAAAACGTGTAAGGTGTCTACAATTTAAAAGTGAATATACAAGACATAATTTATTTTTCATATAACTATTATTTGGAATGGGGCATGATATGTTAACCTAATATCATTAACAGTTTGTTTCATTAACATTTTGTTAATTAATTATTTGTTGTATAGAGTTTTACGTCATTTTCAACACATGCAAGGTTATATATGACGGTCGATTTATTTTGTGGAGACCCGGTTAAAGTTCAGTTTGATATACATGATGACACAGTATTAAACCCCTTGAACTCTTACCTAGGGCCGGGTCTAAGAATGATTAAAACAAGTTTAAAGTACTCTGAAAGACTTAAGTTGAATGACAATTATGACACAATTGATAATGTCCCTTTTCTTTTTTACCTATGTGACCCTAAAACAATTAATAATTGAATGTTGTTTAACGGCTCATCAACACAGTATAGGTTGTTTAGAACCGCCCCAGGGAGAGGGGAAGGATACATAGGAATCCGGGAACCTGCCCTACTCTTATTATCGAATAGATTCCCATGGTTCTTTAACGTGCTCGGAGGGAAGACCGATACACGGGACCGTCCGGTTTACGACCCCATCCGACGGACGAGAAAACAATTAATAAACAAGAGGACCAAAATAGCAAAGATGAAAAAATTGTCAGAGAAGCTTATAATTTCATAACGGAATTAGATCATGCAGTCGCGCACCACAACCCTGACCGCTTGAAGGCAATCACACAGTTTGTAAGAGTGCACACACACTCTCTTGAACACTTCGAGTGTGTTTTTGTAAATACTTCACAGTCTGGGGACCCTAGAACAAACACGGAAAACACGTTTCATATATGATACGCAGTGTACAGTATAATTATACCTTTATTTATATCAACTACTTTCTGAAAATACCAAACATAATCAAACCAAATTGTATTAATACGCAAATGACGCCAACTTCCGCCTATTATTCAATATCATTTGAAAGACCTTTGCTATTATATATTACTTTTTTTATTAACCTTAACACAATTTAAAACACATCTTAAACTAGTATTTTAGACAGGCACACATCTTAAACCAGTATTTTAGACAGGCACACATCTTAAACCAGTATTTTAGACACGCACACATCTTAAACCGGTATTTTAGACACGCGCACATCTTAAACCAGTATTTTAGACACGCACACATCTTAAACCACTTTTTTAGACATGTACACATCTTAAACCACTTTTTTAGACACGCACACATCTTAAACCACTTTTTTAGACACGCACATTTACATATATAAAATACACGAAACGTCGTGTATAATGCTGCTACTAACATCATATTTTCATTTCTCCCAGTAATCTAGAAAAGGGTCAATGCACCTTTTTCTTCTTCGTTTTTATATACTGAAAGGAAAAAGAAACGCATAATGGGTATTTCCACTATATATTGTATGTTTAATATGCTACTGCTAATCGAATGGTACAGGGCGACATTAGGTCTGTCCTTTCGGAAAGAAGGTTTAAACAACACATGCCAATGGTTATCCCTTTAAAGTTTCGTTATCGACAGAATGCGCATTTGGCAGAAGCAGGTGAGCAAACTTAGGCTTTAAACTTTGCAATCTCTTAACATTAAACACAATACTGAAATGGCTTGACTTTTTCAAGTGAAACTTCAACATTTATGATTTTCTTGTAACAAAGTATACTTTGATTAACATGTCTACTACATGACAGAGTTGTCCTTTCTGTAATTAGCTGTAGCCCCTTTTTGTACAAAATACGTTGAGATATATCTGGAATATTACGTGGAATTAGGTGTGTATAATAGTGTAATATAGGATTTATTTTTATTATGCGTTTCTTTTTCCTTTCAGTATACTTCAAAATCATTAATATCTTCAACTGACACACGTAAACGCCTTTTCCGTATGCTAGACAGTATCCGAAAGAAACCTACGTAGGGCTTACACAAGACGATTGTCAAGAAATTAAATCTGCCAAATGCAGCTACGTCTTTAGCTATTGACGATTTTATATTGTTGAGGAACCTTTGTAACTTTTCATCTTCGGATGAAGGATAAGTCCAGTCAACAATGTTTTCCAACACAAATCGGTATCCTAATGGAACAACACAGCTGCGGAGTTTAATAAAGAAAACGTTATCTCTCCTTACATGCCCAGCAATCAGCAGTCCAATTAGGATAGTTTCAAATTGCATATCGAAGCTTTCATGGTCTTCTTTGTAATCATCTGACCAGATAACAACTATCTTTCTACTTTGTTGCATATACTCAGTTATAGACTTGTATTTGTTCTCACAACCTTTTATATCATCACCTGAAACTAGTTTTAAATTGCTTTGACGTTTAAAATAGGGTAATAACGTTTCTCTTACAAAGGACAAATCAATGTCACTGACATCACAAAATGATATGAATAAATCATACTGTTTTTCAACTTGCAATTTGCTTTTAATAGATGTTTTTAAAAAGTGAGTATTGAAATTTAAAGCAATGCAATATTGGAAAAACTTGTTGGCTTTAAACGGAATTATCATCAAAATTATAGAACTCACTACAAGCAATGAAGTTTGTAAATTATTTGTTTGAATGAAACTGATAACTTCATGCTCCGATAACTTCTCAATCTCTTTATGAATGTCTCTATTCCCGGTCGATGGCTTTTCTTTTACTATTAATGATAGATTGTCATAATAATCCCTATTAGAAAATATATACCCTGGAGCTGGCAACAAAGCAATTGCAACGGGATGAATGAGATGAACAATGCTATTCTTTCTTCTGTAAGTTATACGCAAATTATATACTCCGTAATAATGTGGTGCGACACAAAACTCTATATTGTAACGTATTTGTCCAGCTTGTTTCGTACCTTCAAACTTTAAGTGTATATAATCCAAAGCATGAAAAGAGCGAACAAACAACGAGCACCAATCGATGCTAGACGAGTTATCTATGCGAGTTGGTTGCGGCGAATTAGACAATAATCCGAATTCATATGGGTTGTGCATTGTATTAAATGCAAACATATTTTGAATTCGCAGAAGCGAACCGGACCCTGCGTTAATAACAACTCGTTTTCTTTCGTATTCATTTAGTATAATAGTTCCCAAGAGCAAACTTGTAGGTGTGCAAGATGATGATTTTGTATATGTTCTTCTAGTATTTTCTTTAGCACAACGTTTTGGATGAACTATTATTAAACATTCGTAGACTCCAAAATCTGTATGACGTATATCACGTATTGTCAACTGTGTTTCCAATTTAAACATGCTTCTCTGAGATTGTTTCATTGAGAATTTATCATCTTCACTAATACTCGATCCGTTAACTTTCCAAACAAAGGACACATCTCCTTTATCTGTAACATTTCGCCAGAAATAACACCTTAATGAGAAGTCTTCTCCTTCGAACGCCTGATATACCTTATTATTGTGTTCATATTCGTTTAGGCTCCATACAGAGCTAGCATTTTTGTTCAATACAATATGACTACTAAACTGCGTGTCCATCGCCTTACATGTATTCATGTTGGGCATATCTCTGTTTTCCATTGCGTTATAAGTCACAACACCTTTATTTGTATGGAAGTAGTCCACCCAATCGGAATTAAAATGTCGAAAAAGCAGGTAAACATATATCAAAATGCTTACAATCCGTATACATTCAATAATTATGTAGGTACAAACAGTACGACGATCATACTCTTGTATAAATCTCAGCGTTGTTTTACATGTAAAAAGTAAGGCCCTAACGCTATTAAAGAACCATATGATTAACACTCTCCGGAAACAAAATGACACTAAATAGGCTAGTAATAATTTCCATGATTCGCAAGAATACATCGAAATAACTATTATCGTATAAAAAATGGTAAGTCTGAAAAATATTGGTGCTTTGTAAATTACAGATATGTTAGACCACCACAAATAAATAATGCTCTCAATTAACAGTATTGAGAATAACTGTAGTATTACTACACCATCACACGTGTCTGTGTATCTTGAAAACGTAGCGTAAAAGACATGTGCACTTTCCCAAATAATCACAAACACTAGTTTGGAAATTGTATAGATATCTGTAAGATTATTTATAATTTCACTAAAGACGTGTCTATTAATCTCGGAGTTTTGTAAAACATGTCTATAAAATATGCTCCAAACATACCGTCGGAATAATGGCCAAGTATACGAGGAACATATATTCACCACTGTTGTAATTACTACTTTGTCTACATGCAATTTCTCACCAATCAACCAGGTTATAAATATTATCCAAAGAGCAACTGTAGTTACCTCTGCAATTACCGCACGAGTATTTACTCTTGAATTCATAGCCGATGATAGCAAACCTGAAAGGAAGAACAGAACGTATAAGTTATTTAACTTGTACATACGTACGTACACCGTTATAATTTATATACATACATACATATTTTCTTGCATAATAAGTCAAATAATTTTAAACGAAAAGACATTTTCTATGAACAATATTAACGACAATTAACTGATACATGAGGATGAAAATACAAAAGATCTAAGCATTGTTTAACCAATCCAGATTGTATTCCTTACAGCTAAAGCTGTACTCCTTACAGCTTTGCAGTACTCCTTACAGCTAAAGCTGTACTTACATATTATTGCTAACTTTATAACAATATTCTTATACTGTGTCGGTAGAAATTTTAACATACTAGGTCTATTATAATAATATGTTTTAATATACATTTTCCGGTTTCTTGTGTATCCAAGGACAAATGAAAATAAAATGGTATTCATCTTCCAAATCAATACTGTGACTGTACTGACACTATCTTTCGTTTCTAGGTATTCTATTACGAAAGTATCTGCAAATCTGTATTGTTAACGAATGTGCTGATATTCTGAATTTTGTTAAATATGAGATTACATGGTAAAATATCAAGATTTAAATTAAAATATAATTAAAGTACACCACTTGATAGATATCAACAAACCAACGTTGTATAAAGCAATCAACAACTCAACTACACAAAAGGATGACAATAGGGCTACAGCCTTGGAACGGTCAGTGGCAACAAAGCCGCTGGGGTTTAAACCAGGTTTACCCCAAACCTCACTCTTACCCTTTGTCATCCCAGTAAACGGGACAGTGATATCCAGGCCAGGTTATAATCTCTAACAAACAAGGCAGCATTAATAGGCAATATAAGTAAAACACATGTATATATCATGTATATATAAAAAAACAAAAGATTAGAAAGCCACAAAGTAAGAACTCAATCCAGAGCAACAAGAGAACAAACCGTTAAGGGTACGACAAGACACGATCAAAGACAAACAAACATGAACCACTACCGTCCTATGAGGATTTAGGTAGGCGTCACCAAAGGGTCCACAATCTGTCCGGTCATCATACAATTAAAGAGGAAAGCATAGTGGCGAACTGTCGGTTATAAAATAAAGCACAGATGCTGGGAACATAGCGAAATTCGTTCTCATTTTTCAATAAAAATGGACCAAAATTTGGATCGTTTTTGTTTGAGAATAGAAATATTTTGTCAACACGTTTGTATAACGAAACATTTGGTTTTATTATTATATGGGATGTTATTCCGATCCTTCCCTTTATTTATTTATTTATTTTTATTTATTTATTTATTTTTATTTATTTATTTTTTTGATAATCACATCCTATCATACACCTATCATAGCATTTCTAAAAGCTTCAAACAGATCTATGTCCCTAAATGTCGTAACTTATATCGTTAAGTATATAATTATGTCACGTGCAGCTCACGTGGTATAAACATGTTACACGTTGTCATCGACGGTTTCAAGTGACACTCGAAAGATTAAACACTTCTTAAATATACGCGTATGTGTATGTGATCTGCATTGCCTTTCTTTATATAGAGATATAATTATATAGTCAAAATACAGCGTACACTGCATGATAGCTTTCTGCATTTCAAAAGCTTATTTTTCCTTTAGTTTTCTTAACATTGATCGAAACCGAACATATATCTATCAAAATTCGCCATGCGCTTTAGACATTGAATTGCAAATAAAGTCACGCTCAGAGATGCATGCCAGTTAAGTATGGATTATACAGCATTGGTTCGAATTATGAACATAATGGATGGATTAATAGAAAAATACTTATTTTATTTGCTGATCGTTTTAATTTTTTTATAAAATATAAACGTACGTAAAACAATAAATATTGAAAAGGGGGATTCCTTGGCAGCAGCAAACACAAACAAGAGGGAAATGTAGCAGATTCGGTTTTACGCTTTCATAAAGTGAAGTGGGGCTATATAGGAATCACGTCGTCCCCATTGTCCCGTCGTGTCGCGTCGCCTCCCGTTACGAGTCGTGTAACACATTTTGCCGACAATGCGCTTTTCAATCAAATTTGATTTCTTTGACATATTTGAAGCGAGAATAAAAACAAATACATGTACGCGTAGATAAATCTTTCCTCTGTCCATATGTAAAATTTCAATAAAATCGGAGACAAGTACTTTGTTTTTCCGAAAATTAACTAACATGACCCACCGATTCAAACACTTTTGAATAGATTGTTCCCAAACTTCATATACTCATAACAACTGATGACCTTATGTCCCTTATGTACCACCCCTTTAAAGTAGCAGACTCGGTTTTATTGAGTCTGTTCATGAGAGGTAATATAATGTGCACCAGTTTACGCGGTATTCTACTTAAAGAAACATACTAAGTAGAATACCGCTTGAGCCGGTGGTAAGGGGCGTGGGAGGGGTTTTACCTTATATTACCTCTCATGAACAACTCAATAAAATCTGCTATTTTTCTCTCTTGTTTGTGTTTGTTGTTTCCAACGGATCCCCTTTTATTTATTGACGATCCCAAATGACCATTAAATAATAACACTACTGATTTGAAGTCGGGCGACTTTTCATGGCCCCACACAGCACTAAACAAACGCTAGTGTGAATGTCAATACAAACTGAATCATGCTAAAGCAAAAAGTACTTACGCGTAAATAACATTTTAAATATGTAATGTTTCCAGTTAAACTATGTATATGTTATCATGCGTATCCAGACTAAACAAACCGTCTACACTATTGATGAAAGATCATATGACGTTACTACAAGGATTAAAAAATAGTCTAAATTAAAATGTTGGAGAAACGCCAGCCCTATGGCGTAGGAATATCTGTCAAACAAGGTCACGTGATAAAATCGATAGCAAAATAACATTATCGCCGAAATTGACACTGATCAGATTTATACACCTCTTATCTATAAACTGTGATTACGACAAAACACAATAATGGATCGTTGTTAAAGTAATAATATTCACAAAGTATATTGGTCGAACAATTATTGTACACTTCATGTAATTCCCATTAATAGTTAAAGGTATTTTTCAAAGGCATGGATTTGGGTTGTTTTAAGGTTTAAATTGCCGACAATGCGCTTTTCAATCAAATTTGATTTCTTTGACATATTTGAAGCGAGAATAAAAACAAATACATGTACGCGTAGATAAATCTTTCCTCTGTCCATATGTAAAATTTCAATAAAATCGGAGACAAGTACTTTGTTTTTCCGAAAATTAACTAACATGACCCACCGATTCAAAGACGGCAAAATTCATATACAGTTACAGACGCGACCGGGTACACAAGAAATGAAATAATTCAATTATTTCAGTATATATACTTAAAAAGTATGTGTCCATGCATTGCAGACTAATTTCCGATCTATATGGACAACAACGTCCCTTCACAAAAACTGAGTTAATGGCAACATCAAATAAAGGGTGTATACATATCATATTTTGTATCATACGAGTATATGACTGATCTGACAATCACATGATTACACACTTAAAGTGGCACACAGCAACACAGCAATGTTAGTGTATTTTTCACCCAACAGTAAAGCAAGAATAAGGAAAGTTAAATCTGATAGTGGCTGCAATGTTCTATAATAAATACTGATAAAGGTGATCCTTTGGGAGCAACAATTTATAAGCCATTTATTTACTAAAGTGAAATAAAGAACAACTCTTGCCAAAAATCTAAGATTGTTAAATTTTACGCGTTTTGTTCTTATGTTATTTTAATGACTTAGTAAGGTCATTTTACATCAGGAGAAAACATTAATATACTATTATTTATTTTCTCAATCAAAACGTGGTGATGCCTCTAGTTTTAGGGAAAAAAAAGAACGTTTAAATAGGGGAGTTGGGAAGACACTTGTGTATATGTTTGGTCTGTTTTTATATGTGAAAATGTGTAAAACAGACCCAAGATTGGAAATTTGCTCAGTGTCCCTGTAACAAATGGGAGACCCAGAATACAGAGACTAGATTTCAAAATCAAAACATAATCATATATTCTAATTTGTTGATGTTAAAGGGACACATGCCAATCTTGATTAAAGAGACACATGACAATCTTGAAGTATTTATCAAGCATTAACATTAGCATCTCCATGTATTAAATTAAATAAAAGTGTCAGTTTTCATTTTGTTTTCGTTATTTTATCAAATACTTAACTATATTCAAGTATAGGTGCACTATTATCAGCAGTAAGTAATGTGCAAAACACTTCTTCTGAACTAGTCTAATAAGTAATATTAATGATTGCACAAATGCAAATTATGTTGAAAACTGACCGGACGCCAGTGCACAAATGCAAATTATGTTGAAAACTGACCGGACGCCAGAAATTTTAAACAAATAAAGACTGCCGTGTGTCTTTTTTAACACAACTGTTTTCACATATATTCAGTACATGTAGTTAACACGAGCTCATATATAACAATCACTCTGCATTATCACTGAAAACATATTTTAGTCTAACTTTGAACAGCACCGTGCAAGCATAACACGTGTGGTAATACAAGATCCATTTAAAGAACTACCAAAAGTGCGGTGGCCTCTCTGTTAAACAACATCAATCCAGTGTCAGTGATCAAACAGACATAGTTTATCCGTTGATATACATAATGTAATATATATATTTAAAAAAAAAAAAAAAAAAAACTAAATTGAATAAAACAAGAATTCATAGTCTTGGTAAGTATTTACTACGTGTGTTCAATTACACTGCTAATGTAATAAAAACATCTCTCATCATTCATTATACATGTAAAATAATATTTAGCCTGAATTGGAGATCCATTAAAAAAAATGTTCCACTTAAAAAAAAATCCGATTGATCAATTTGTTTTATTAATTATTTTTGTGTTGCGTTTTCAGATCTATATCGGAAGGATTAAAGGAAGATACAGATTAATTAGGAATTTAATTTTTGAACAGCATTGTATCTATCTTTGGAAATAAGGCGGTTTTACATGCCGAAGTAAATGGCATTTTCAATGAAGCGCTTCAGCATAAACGCTCCAAAAAATGAAATTTACATTATTTTCTCGTCGCTATAGTACCAACAACAACGTGCTTTGGGAGATGATAATGAATCTGACCGATTTCAGACCAAATGTCAATGGCAGTTTACGTTGTTTCAATTTTGTTTTATCGGGTTTTATATTCACGAATGTGCGAGACAATGGGATAACATAATGATATAGAGACAACGCTAAAAATGTACATTACGCATCTGAGGGGTGGGAGTGGAGTGGGTTTATAGTTTCCTTACACCCTACTTGTTGTCGGGATGCAAGCTCAATCATCATCCTCTCCCCCTACCGTTACCTTTTTTGGGTGGGGGTGGGGGTGCGGGGGACACTGATAGGTGCATTTCTACGAGTAACTGTTTGATTGCATGAAAAGTTATTGTCATGCAGTAGGCCTCCACCCAGTTTAATACTAGAAAGATCGGAGTACACCGAAAAAACACTGACAGTGATATGAACTTTCTATCGATCTAATATGAAATTATTCAATATGCCATATACATCAATACCATGGTAAATAGGCCTACACACCACGTTAGATCGTACATATTTAGGCATTGGCTGATTATTTATTGACAAAGACATTTTAATGTCAAAACAAATACCTTGAAAATTGACATCTAGCAGCCGAATCCAGTTTGCACCAACATGTCAATTTATGTCAAGGTGACATGTCAAACAACACTGCTGCACCTAGGTCGATGGTCGATGGTAAGATGCGACGGGTCGATGGTCAGATGCGATGGTCGATGGTAAGATGCAATGTGCAATGGTCGATAGTAAGATGCGATGGACCATCGCATCTTACTATCGACCATCGCATCTTACCATCGCATCTTACCATCGACCATCGCAACTTACCATCGACCATCGCATCTTACCATCGACCATTGCATCTTACCATCGACTAGGTCGATGGTCGAGGGGCGATTTCAAATGTCCTGTTTTCCCAGACCCTGGTTCTGGTTCCATGTAGCATAGCGTAACGAAGAAATAGAAGCGGGCCAGATGACCGAGGCTAGAGCTTTCATTGATATTAACAATCAGAAAAATCATGGGCCATAACACCGGTGTTTCGGTTGTAAACTTTAGCGTCAAGTTTGTAATATTTAGCGTCAGTTTTAACATTTTAAGTTATTGTAACCTTTAGCAATGTAGTGACGTCACAGCGGAAGAGTTAAACGACCAATCGGTACGTTCTTTTCCACAGCGCAGGATTATCAAAATTGCAGTTCACGACAGCGACTTAAATTGTCGGCTGTGGAGCAGTCTAAGATTAGAACTGAATTAATATATGCGTTTTCGTACCCATTGAACTTTCTTGCACCATGAGGCAGAGTCATTTTTTGAATGACAAGTAGATGAAAAGTTTCAGAAAAAAAAAGAGCTGATTTAAAGAAACTAACCCACCAAATAATGACACAGTTACACTATAAAACCGTTATCAAAACTCTGGGTTTTCAGGTCATGTAATAATGTAAGGTCAAGTAATGGTCTTAAAATATCTATATATACCTCGTCGTCAGTAGGTTTAGAAACCATGTGCATAAGTTGTAACACGTGGCTGTTGTTGGCGGGATAAGAAATGTCTGGTATTTTGTCAATAGTTCAGGTAATATGTGTAGCATTATATTTCGAGTATATACCTGCTTCTTGATTGCCGAAGGTCCGAAAGTGCAACTTATCAATGGCATATTGCTATAAATGTTTTGTACCATAGCCTAATGGTTTTTAAAAATGGTCGTTCTGTATACAGTGCTATAACTGTTCAATATGTCATTTATATATAGCGCGGCTGAAATATACCGACAGTTATTGCATGGATATTCAGGTTTATGAACATTATATAATAAGCAGGAACAAATGAAAATCTTTAGAGCTATGGTTCAAATATTTGATATTACGTTATATAGCATTGAGTTTATATTGATACTTTGGCAATACACAAACAAAAACATATTTCATTTTGATAACATATTTATTGGCCAATATATTTAACCTATTGATTTAACTTTGTTTTTCATTTCAATGTGTAAACTATTTGATCTAAGATAAGATAGAGTCATTTATTCGCACTAAGTTCAACTTATTTAAAACTGCGGTATTAATGAGTACAAGTTTAATGAATAAACTCGGATTTGTGTAAAACGTTAGATATTGTATATATTGTTAGATGTATTGATGCTTCTGGTAAATATACCATGGTATTGTATTCCAAGACCATAGAAAATGGATTAAACAAACATTTTAGAACAATAATTCACGTTTCTGAAGTTCTGAATAGACAGAAATGACGCAAAACGTTATTCCTTAGGTAGCTCTCGCGTTAAGCCTGGTTTAAACACCAGTGACCTATTTGCCACTGTCTGTTTTAAGGCAATAGCTTTATAGTCGAGCCTTCTATTCTTTTGTTCGTGATCCCACAAAATCCCACGAATCTTGTCCCTAACTAATCCTTATAATTGTTTTTGTTTTGTACGCATATTTTTGACTGACTGTATTCTGTGAATGCTACATTTTCTGTTCTACTTTTCTACCTACTTTTGATACATCTGGTAGAGCATATACCTTGGTCCAGTAGTGTATGACAGAAACAAAATGGCTTAAACATACTTAACATACTATTTGGAACAGTGGATACCTTTCTGTTTGGTGTTTAACCTCATTTTGGCAGATTTTAGGCTGTTTGTGCTTTTTAACAGAGAGGATTATCCCTAATTTCAGCACTGTTGTACCTCTTATATATTATACTAGTACTTCAATCCATCAGCAGCCGTTTATTTTTTAACACATACGCAACTGAAAAATAAATACAGGAAATGTCGCATTCACACTGTCCTCGTCCAATTGTTTCGTCTAGCTAGTACCACAATAGGCGGAGGGAACTAAAACCTTGGAATTACACGCACGCACGTAAATCTATAATTATACAGAGATCTTCTTCAATCTATAATTATACAGAGAACTTCTTCAACGAATAAGTTTACTATGTCCGAAAAAAATACATTTATGGAATTGATTATTGGTTTCGTGTGTGTTGTTTGAATGGTGTTTTACGTCATTGTCAGCACATGTTATGCCAGATATGACGACTTTTTTGTAGAAGGGGCAAACCACCCCATTTTTGCTGGATTGAGCCGGTATTGTATACGTCTCGCCAGCCGTAAGAATCGCCACTTTCTCACTTAACAAGTTGATTAGTGGTGTCATACATTATGCACCGTTTCACCAGAATACTTAAATCCACTTATTAACAACATCACATTGCTGATGCCACACTAGTGGGTAATAAGTAGGACTTTAAACACAAACTGTAGACATTTTCAAAAAGGGTTAAATTTGATTGTTCATTTTATTGCGTGTGAAACATCAAAAACGGCATTAACACCGAGTGAATAAATAAAGACGTCTATGGATGTGTATGACTTGCAATCCTTATAGCTTTTAAGTAGAATACCGCTAAAGCCGGGAGGTCAGAGGTGATGCAGCGTGTATTACCTCTCATGAACAGACTCAGTAAAACCAAGACTGCTACTTTTCTCTCTTGTTTGTGTTTGTTGAATATATGTATTGCAATATTGCAACGCACCGCTATTACTACAGAATTAATACTACATAAAAGGAATTGTACACTTTCGTTACAGAGGTAGTCCCACATATTTAGGATATAACAGTTTGAAATCTCTTTACATTAAACACAGTACTGAAATGTCTCAAACTTTCAAAGTGGAACTTCAGCATTTATGAATTTCGTGTTACAAAGTGTATTTTGATTAAAATTTCATCAACAGCTCAGTTTTGTCCTTTCTGTAACTAGCTGCAGCCCTTTTTTACAAAAACATCTTGGAAATTCTCTGAAATATTACTTGGATTTAAATTTTCAGTATATAAATTATATAACGGAAATTCCCATTACGTGGTACGAGTATTAACTTTCATACACCATTCAACCCCTTTTCCAAGAAGTGAAAACTGTATTGGATGGGGTATGAAATAAAACCTTTATTTCGGCTTAAAATGTTTGCATATTGTAGAACTAAAACATCTAATAGGTAATTTTAAACAGGTTACTAGTATCGCTTTTTTTCAGTAAAACATTTTTTTAAACGTGTTTTATTGTCGAAATACCCGTTATAAAATCCTGCTTATATAACCTTTCCCATCGCTTAATGGAATTAAGGCGGGACCACGAAATGGGAGTTGCGTTTCTTTTTTCCCTTAGTATATACATACATCTTCTCTGTTTCGTGTAATGTAACACGTGTGTTTTTTAGAAAACAAAATGGCGCCCGTTTGTTTACATCCAAAACGACTAATATCCACTGATTGTTTTCTTGCTGTCTAGATACATGTTGAAAGGATGCTTGGTCTTGACATGCTTATGTTTCTTTACGTCTCACACCACAATTATTTTTTCATAGAGTCCTATTGTAATATTTTTGTTCGTGGCATAGAAATAAACCAAATTTACAACACGACTTTATGCTAAAATTATTCATCGATCCAATATCTGCAATTAACAACACAATAAATAAATATTTACCAAGTAGATAAATTTTAAATTTCATGTTTGCGTCATCAACATTTAAGCTAATATGACAAAAATACAACCCCGTGGTGATTAGACCCATGATGTGTAAAATGAGGCAGAATTAGCTAGACATCTTATATCAGCATAACATTTTCTGTGAACTCTTCCTAAAATGCTGTAGATTTAGAATCTGTTAAGGATCCTTAATCGATGTTTGCAATTGGAAAGTCCTGAAAAAGTAGAAAAGAGGAACAATTGTTTATCTAACTCCTTCATCGGTAGAGCACGAGTATTCAAGGGAGATAATAGGATTGCGAGTCCTTAAAGGTGTACCGGAAGTAAATAAAACCCATTGAGCCCTGTATAAATGTTACCAACCTTTCTAGTCTGTCATTTTTTTCAAAATGAAGTTCAAACTAAGATTCACTTACAAACTCTTAGTAGTGTGAACTTCCTCTCTAGAAAACTGCGCAGAAAAGTAGGGGTCATGTGGCATATAAGAAAATAAAATGCTGACCTTTGTTGCCACCGTGAACAAACTGCATTCATTCGGCACCTCTTGCATGTATTCTACTTTCACCTTCAAGTTGTAAATAAAATCATCACCTAGCCATGCAAACGGTTCTTACCTCTCACAAACAAGTCAACACAGCTATTTCAGTCAGAAAGCAGACCCTAAATACTCAAACATGCCTTTTATCACAAGAAAAAGTGACGGATTATATTATTGGGAACTCCTTTCGATACACCAGGCATGAATATCAAAGTGATTTACTTCTTGTAAGTCTAAAGAAGTGTCATGCGCTAACAAACACCGTTTCAAGCCGGTGCCGTCTCTGTCCTCTATTGCAGTTGTATAATGCTGAATGCACGTTTACGGTCTTAAGTTACAAATGAAGGTTCTAAAATAATCATAATATCTTAAAATGTATAACTTTATACAATGTATAATCCCTTAAATTTATAATAATACACATAATTTACTTGTTGACGTTGTTTTCTTTAGGTTTTAAGACAGTTTTATGAATGTTTCTTTGGCTGATATGCAGTTCATGTTGCAATCATGATATGCGATAGTTGTATGACGTCAACAGATATATTATGCATACTTCATTCATACACTTTAGGAAGTCATGTTTCTTAAAATGTGTATAAATTCCTCGGAAACACTCGTTTTTATCTTGGTATCGATGTAACTAAAATTAATGCTGCACAAAGACTTATAAAACTGCTGTATACATTTAATGTTGGGAAAAAATGGGGAGTGTGGTGTGGTGGGTAGGGGTTGGTGGGTGTGTGTTTAACGCATTCAATTTAATTTGGATAATGAATTAATTAGTCTTGATCATCTTCGACGCTTGATTGTAAATACAAACATCTTGACCGTTTGTGCAAATTTGAAGACCGTTATTATTTATTTCTGACCATCCGCATTTCGTTCGTCGATATACTATTGACGTTTCCCTCTTTGGTTATCTTTGTTTATTAATAAATGTATTGTCTCTCTGCCTTTCTGTATATCTTGGATATCAGGTGTTCCTGTATCAGCCAATCAGAAACGATTCAAACGATCGGCAAAAATCAAACTTTGTTCAGAAGGACTGTTCTAGACGTTTGTCTTGAAAACAAGCAAGCGTCGCAGATGATATAGACTATGAATTAATACATTTCCTGTTCTATTTTTTATACCTACTCATACTGCACCAATTTTAATTTCAGCTTCGAATGTTTTTATCAGTGATATATACTATAACTTAGACGTTTGCGGAATGCACGAGGCTAAATATATTGAAATTATCCATACGAAATTTTGTTTTGTTTTGTTTGTATGTGGTTTTACGTCATTTTCAACACATGTAAGTTATATATGACGGTCGATTTTTTGTGGTGGTTTGTTTGTTTGTATGTGGTTTTACGTCATTTTCAACACATGTAAGGTTATATATGACGGTCGATTTTTTGTGATGGAGGCAGGCCACCCACTTTGCTTGGGTAGAAACAGTACTGTACACATCCCGCCATCCGTAAGAATCGACAATTCCTCATGCACTTACAAGTCGAGCTCCCAATGGGATTCGGCTGCGGGTGAGAGGCGAAGCTTTACAACGCAACGTCGTTAACCATTCGGCCACGGAGACGCTTACGAATTTTTGTAGAAGAATTTTAGGGGTTAAAAAGATAACAATCTCACAGGTGTATACGGTGAATTAGGTCAAGTACATCTCATTATAAAGAGAAAACATAATATGCTCAGATAATGGTTAAAATATTACAATTTATTGAAAATATATTGGCAAAAAGAATATATATAATGTTGAACAACGATGTTGATAATCATACTAATTATATTAACTGTTCCAATTGGGCATATCAAATTAAAAATATCCTTGGCATTCTTGGATTTTCTGATGTTTGGTTATATCAATTTGAAGCAGATATTTCATTTGAATTAATAAAACAACGCTTGATTGACTCATCACCAGAGTTGGTACTCAAATATCAATAACTCTAACAGGTAAGACACAGTTTTGATATGGAAACATATTTGAACCTATTAGATGATAATGAATTCCGAGCACTGGGCAGATTCACACTCTCCTCTCACAAGTAGATATCTTAATATTCCGCGAGAAAATAGGAAATGTATATATTGTACCTAAAATATAGTAGAAAACGAATACCAATTTTTGCTTGTATGTCCAATATATAGGCACTTAAGACAGAAATATTTTAAACCCTACTTTTGCAGATGGCCCACGATAAACAATTTGATGCGTTAATGTCAAATAACTGGAACAGAACAATTATAAACTGATCAAAATATGTTTATTATGCATTTAAACTTCGACTTAAACTGGACTATTGGACTCATAAAGCCCATTTACAAACGCAAAGGAGACCCTAAGCTTCCTGAAAATTACCGTCCAATATCATTGCTTAGTTGCCTAGGAAAACTTTTTACGAGTATTCTCAATACTAGATTAACTAAATATGCAGAGAAATATTGTATTATACATGAAACACAAGCTGGTTTTCGAAAGAATTTTTCTACTGTTGACAATTTATTTATTCTCAAATGTTTAATAGACATTGTACAATCAGACAAAAAGAAGTTATTCTGTTGTTTTATAGACTTTAAACAAGCATTTGACTCTGTTTGGAGAATTGGTCTTTGGCAGAAATTAAGAAATGAAAACATAAATGGAAAATGCTTTAAAGTTATACATAACTTGTATAATAATATAAAATCAAAAGTTGTAACGACTGAGGGGAATTCTCCCTATTTTAACTGTCATGTCGGCGTAAGACAAGGTGAAAATCTTTCCCTATTTTTATTTAGTTTATTTTTGAATGACCTTGAAGTCTATCTTAACAGTAGAGGGGTAGATGGCATTAATAGAGACATTGCAATAGATGAAACCTAGATATTTTTAAAATTGTTTATACTTTTATATGCAGACGATACCGTGATTTTTAGTGATAACGAACACGGACTTCAAACTGCCCTTGATATATTTAAAGATTATTGCGACACGTGGAAGCTTAATATTAATGTAAACAAAACAAAAATACTAATATTCAGTAAGGGGCGAAGATTACGAAATACTGTATATAAAATAGGAAACGAAAACGTAGAAATTGTTGATGAATATAAATATTTAGGTATATACTTTTCTAGAAGTGGTTCCTTTAATAATGCAAAAAGTTTATTTCAGAACAAGCTAATAAAGCCATGTTCTCTTTGCTGAGAAAGATTAAATCATTATCACTTCCGTATGATATGCAAATTGACCTTTTTGAAAAAACTATAAAACCTATACTTTTGTACGCTAGTGAAGTGTGGGGTAGTGGAAAAATAGATATATTAGAAAGAGTACAGCTAAAATTTTACATGTATATCTTTAATATGAAAAAGGCTACTCCGTCATACATGATTTATGGAGAACTTGGCATTACCCCGTTATGTATTGATATTAATAAGAGGACAGTTGCCTACTGGACAAGATTAATAGAAAATATCAGTAGTGACAGTACAACGAAACTCTCTTCAAAATTATATATTTTGATAAGAGAACTACATTATTCGGATCTCGTCAAGTCTACCTGGATAGAAAATATTAAACACATGTTATGCACGTCTGGCTTTTCCGGAATTTGGTACAGCCAGGACTTTTTAAATGGAAAGTGGTTCGTTAAATCGTTCAGCCAAAAACTTAAAGATATCTTCATCCAAAATTGGCATTCCGAGCTTGGTCGTACTTCGGACACAAACATCTACACATTTTTGAAAACTAGTTTTAAACAAAGTTTTCATATTAAAGCATTAACAGTTTTAAACTGTAAGAAGCTTATAGCATTTTTAACAAGAAATCACAGGTTACCAATAGAGGTCGGAAGATGGAGGAATATCCCAACATCTGACAGAAAATGCACCCAATGTAATGATCTTGGGGATGAGTTTCATTTTGTTTTAGTATGCCCGTTATTTCATAATGATAGAAAAAAGTATATTAACAAATATTTTTACTCACGACCAAACATGCCGAAATTCATAGAATTGTTCACAAATGAAAATAAATGTAATATAAATAAACTGAGTGTATTCTGTAGTAAAATAACAGATTATTTTAAAGGGATAAACTGATAATTTCTGGTATATGTATTTAAATAATAAAAAACGACTCTGAGTGTAAATATATGTGTAAATATATGTACCAATACAACCTTTTTATTTGTGATAAAAATATATATTTGATAATTAGTATACCGATAATAGAACACAGTCTTTAGTGTATTTCGTTAAGTTTCGATCCTATTTCAACTAAAGGCTGCGCTCAATGTCTTGTCGTATACTATTTATATTATTGAGCGTCGTAGACACAGCTTTCAATATTCGGAAAGGTGTTTCAGGCGATTTGTTCAATATCTACAAGTATGAGCACTAGTTAAGGTTTTGTTGTTGTTGTTTATTCAACTACTATTAAATTGTTGTCTTTACATAACATGTAATCACTATTGTATTATTACATATATAATTTTACAACATTAGCCATTAACAGTTATATATAGGTAAATGTCTATATATAAATATCTAAGTACATAAAAACAGACTTAATAAAACTGTTAAATCTATATAAATTATGATACAAAACAGATGACTTTCTGTAAAATAAGTATCTGAACTGTTAAAAATTGAATAAATGTAAAAATTAATATAGTTAAAAGTGAATGTAATTTTCTTGACTCATGTACTATTTTTCTCAACTATCAATAATAATATGTAAATAGTCGTTTCCTATTAGTTCCGTCATTGTGTTATGTATTTACACTTCTCAAAACTGCTAACTACACCGCTACGTTTTGGGTTATATATATCGATGGGTTGAATGTTTTTCAATAAAATAAAAAGGAAATACCAATTCAATCATTTTTACATCATTTCATTTTATTTTTTTCATGGGCAATGCTAGAACTAAACCACAATAAGCAATTACAAACGACCCATGTAAACACTAAAGTCACACTTTTCATTTCTTGTTCATAAAAGTGTGACTTTAGTGTTTACATGGGTCGTTTGTAATTGCTTATTGTGGTTTAGTTCTAGCATTGCCCATGAAAAAAATAAAATGAAATGATGTAAAAATGATTGAATTGGTATTTCCTTTTTATTTTATTGAAAAACATTCAACCCATCGATATATATAACCCAAAACGTGAGCGGTGTAGTTAGCAGTTTTGAGAAGTGTATACATGTATGTTATTGCTGTAATTTGCTTTATCTGTTCACTGATTTGTGAAATTAAGCAGTTTGAAATAAAGTAAAAGTAAAGAAATGAAATGCAAGTTTAAATTTCTTTACCACATTTCAACCCGTTTTCCATTTAAAAAAGAAACGTTTTCCATTTAAAAAAGAAATTAGTTTTATGTTGTTTAACGGCTCATCAACACAGTATAGGTTATTTAGAGGAGAGGGGATACATAGGAATCCGGGAACCGTGCCCTACTCTTATTATCGAATAGATTCCTATGGTTCTTTAACGTGCTTGGAGGAGAGACCGATACACGGGACCGCCAGGTTTACGTTCCCATCAGACGGACGAGGCTAAGGGAAATGTAGATTTTGTGTACCATGTTGTTGTTGTTGTTTTTTCTTATTTTCTCATATTTTTCTTCCCCCCAGTCGGTGGTGGGGTGATAAGAATCAACCGACTGCTCGTTACTTAGCAGAGGGGTAAGAACCCCACGAAAAGTAACCCACCTGTTGACCGTGGGTGGCGACCCGTGTCGTTGGAGTAGGGAATCCTGGTGGTTGAGTGACGTGGAGATCTGGTAGTTATCTCCACGTTACAACACACCACATTGGTCCGGACTTCAACTAGACGGGCGGTCAGATTAGCCCGATCTGATCAATCGGTTTGTCACGCCAGCTATACGGGATCCTAGCTTCTTGTTTAATTCACATCTCTCTCAATCCCTCTCGTTTAATATCTTACTCCCCTTTTATTTTGTCCTCTTTAAACATAATATAAAAGAATCCTTTATGGCGGTGGCGCTAGGGCTAATCATGTATTTCTGAACGCTATATGGCTATACTCATGCCACTTTTAAGCGGAACATAAGTGCGGCTCTTCGACTTTTTGGTTAACGGGTTATGTCCGCTAGGTGGTATGTGGGGTCTGATGCGTTAGTTTTATATGAGCATGTTCTTCACGTATTCTTGGCATTTCCACAGCAAATGTCCCCTTGTTGGACTCCGAGGTGGGTGAGAAGCGTGGTGAATGAATATCGATTCCCCATTATGGCATCCAAACACGCACACAAAACTACTACTGGTTTTAAACGATTTAGAGAAGGATCCGAATCTGAATCTGATGAGGATATTTCTCATTTAAGTTGGCCTCGATTTCTGAATATTATCGCTCTAGATGATGACAAAGCTATCACTAGACTCTCTCCTTTTGCCATCTCCAAGGCTTTACTTGGCATCGCCTGTGAGCCAAGGAGTGTTAAAAAACTCAATAATGGAAAACTTCTTGTTGAGTGTGCCAAAAAAGCACACTCTGACAATCTACTTCAAATTCAAACTTTCGTAAACATCCGTGTTGAGGTTATTCCTCTCAATTCTTCAAAGGGTGTAGTACGCTCCAGGAAACTGGAGCACTGCACTCTTGAAGAAATGACTCGCAATCTTAAGTCTCAAGGTGTGACTGAGGCAACGTGCATCAGTACGGGGCGAGGTGGCAAACCCACTACTACCAATACTTTTATGCTTACTTTCAGCACACCAAATCTGCCAAAGACCATCAAGACTTAATATATCATTCTACCAGTTGACCCCTTTATTCCAAACCCTCTTCGATGTTTTAACTGTCAACTCTTTGGTCACCATAGAGAAAGATGAAAGCGAGCTGCTCCTGTATGTGCCTTTTGCGGCCAGGAGGGTCATAGCGACTTCGCGAATTGCAACAATCCCGCCTCTCGCGTTAACTGCAAGGGGACCCACGGGGCTTTCTATAGGGATTGTCCGAAGTGGAAGCACAAGAGGGAAATACAGAAGGTAAGACTGAGAAGAACATTTCTTTAGCTGAAGCTAGAAAACTTGTTGAGAGCCTTACTCCGCCCACTCCATCTGGCAAATCATATGCCGATGCGAGTAGGGTTGAGAAACCAGCTACCAGGTCAATCGCGGCGCAGACTCTCTGCTCAGAATTACTCTAAAACATCTTCAGCCTCACAAACTGTGGTCCTTTTAAATAAGCCTCCTGTGGCTCCCAAACCTCTTGTGGCTTCCAAGCCTAAAACTCCTTCAACTATATCCTCCACAACTCCTACATCTACTGCATCTACTTCATCTATTTCGAAATCGACGAACTCTGGTGCAACCAAGAGTCCGCCAAACCCGATGAACTCTTCCAAAGGTTCGTCAAATCCGACGAACTCTAACTCTCCCAATAGTTCGTCATCAAGCAGAACTGCTGCCACGGACGTGACAGCAAGAAAAAAGAAAACTCCCGGGTTAGGGAAGCAGTCAAAAGTATCTGTTGATCCAGTTGTAATGCACAACAGATTTGGAGACTTGGAGATTGAGGTTGATGATCCAGTACGTCTGGAACTCCCGAAGTCTCCAAAGTCTCCAAGGTCTGCCAAACCCAAAGGCCGTAAACCCGTACTACCGCCTTAGTGACATCAAAATCCAATAGGGTCATTCAATGGAACTGCCGAGGTTTAAACCTAATTACGATGAAATCAGCTTACTTCTAAATAAACACAACCCTGTTGCATTTTGTCTTCAAGAAACTTTCTTGAAGATTAGTGATATTATATCTTTTAAAAACTATTCATTGTATACATATTTGTGATACAGGTGATAAAGCTTCTGGAGGAGTTTCGATTCTTGTGAATCGAAACATTACTCACAGAACTGTTGCGTTGAAAACTGGTTTGCAAGCTATTGCAATCAGTGTTACGATGCACAGAGTTATAACAATATGCTCCTTATATTTACCGCCCAGTCCTTCACTAGACCTTAAAGATCTAAATCACCTAGTGGCACAATTACCATCACCTTTTATACTCTTGGGTGATTTTAATGCACACAAGTACATTTGCGGTTATAAGGATATAAAGGATAAAAGCAAGAAAGTTGAGGATTTCCTAGCCAAAAATAATTTGTGTCTTTTTAATGATAACAAGTCACATACTTATTTACATCCAGCAACAGGCTCTCATTCTTCCATTGATTTAACAATATGCGATCCAACTCTCTTGATGGATTTTTCGTGGAGTGTTGGTGACGACCTATGTGGAAGTGACCACTTCCCCTTATTTCTTGAAAATATCGGTCCTCCACTTCTCGAAAAAGCGCAACGATGGAAACTTCGCAAAGCTGATTGGGATACGTTTCAATCTCTTTATGAGGAACAATTAAAGCCTTCCGTTTTCGAGGATGTCGAAGACGCAACTGATCTGTTTACCAAAAGCCTTCATGATATAGATATTCCAAAAACCTCGCCAAATCCAAAACGCCCACATAAACCATGGTACGATGATGACTGCAAAAAGGCAGTCAGCGATCGTAAAGCTGCATTGAATGCTTTTAACTTGCGGCCAACTAAAAATAATTTAGATACTTTTAGAGTTTTTCGTGCAAAAGCCCGTCGTACTATTAAGGATAGCAAGAGGAAATCACGGAGATCTTATGTCTCTAGGCTGAACTCTCGCTCATTTCTTAAGATGACGTGGGACATGGTCCGGAAAATAAACGGTAAAGGTAATTCTAGTTGTGTAAATCATCTTAAAACTGATAATGAAGATATTACATCTGTCAAAGATATTACAAACACTTTGGCGGAAACCTTTTCTAAAAACTCTTCTTCTGAAAATTGTCAACCAAATTTTCTAAAAAAAAAGAAACTAAAAGAACAGAAGAAGCTGAATTTCAGAAGAAGCTGAATTTCAAGTCGAAAAATTTAGAGAAATACAATAAACTGTTCACTCTCAAAGAACATCGAGAATCCCTTAAAAAGGCTCCTGATACATCAGCTGGTCCTGATGATATCCATTATCAATTATTAACACATTTACCTGAAACATGTCTCTCTACACTTCTTGATATATTTAATAAGGTATGGGTGACCGGACACTTCCCCGATTCTTGGCGGGAAGCAATCGTTATTACAGTCCCCAAACTTGGAAAGGATCATACGGACCCAATAAATTATCACCATATTGCTTTAACGAGTTTCATATGTAAAACCATGGAACGAATGATTAATGAGAGACTCGTTTGGTACCTGGAATCCAACAAGCTGATAACAAAGTATCAAAGTGGATTTCGGCGCCAACTAGGCACAATAGACAATCTCATTCGATTTGAATCATTTATTAGGGAAGCTTTTGTAAAGGAAGAACATCTAGTAGCTGTATTTTTTGACTTGGAGAAAGCTTATGATACTGCTTGGAAGTACGGTATCATGAATGATCTTTATGACCTTGGTCTTAGAGGCCGATTACTATTTTTTATAGAGAATTTCTTAGATGATAGACATTAGATGATAGACAGTTTCGTATCCGAATGGGTTCATCCCCCTCTGACATTCATGAACAGGAGATGGGTGTGCCACAGGGCAGCATGCTCTCTGTCACCATTTTTAATATAAAAATTAATAGTATAGTTAAATGCATCAATCCTGGTGTGGATTTCTCGCTATATGTTGACGACTTTGTTATATGTTATCGTGCAAAAAAACATGAACACTATTGAGAGACAACTTCAACAATGTCTCAATAAACTTCAGACCTGGTCGGTTGAAAATGGTTTTAAATTCTCTAAATCTAAAACTAATTGTGTGCACTTTTGTCAACTACGTAAACATCATGAAGACCCTCATCTAACACTGGATGGGTCACCAATACCAGTAGTGGATGAAACAAAATTCCTTGGTCTTATTTTCGACCGTAAATTAACGTTTATACCACACCTTAAATACTTGAAGGCCAAGTGCCTTAAAGCTCTTAATGTACTTAAAGTTGTTGCACACACTAATTGGGGAGCAGATCGTAAAGTACTTTTACAACTTTATAGATCTCTTATCAGATCCAAACTGGACTACGGCTCAATAGTATATGGATCGACACATAAGTCATACTTGCAGATGCTCGATCTTATACATAATCAAAGAATACGACTCGCTTGAGGTGCCTTTCGTACATCACCAGCCGAACGTCTATATGTTGAAGCTAATGAACCATTACTGTCTCATAGACGGGACAAATTAGCCCTTCAATATGACATTAAATTAAAATCTAACCCTTCAAACCCAACTTTCGATAATGTTTTTAATCCTAGTAATGAACCTCTTTTTGATCGAAAACCGAAGGCCATTCGACCATTTGGTCTTCGTATTAAACCAAAATTAAGAGACACTGAAATCGACCTAAATTTGATTTCCAGGTATAAAATACCACAAATTCCATCGTGGACTTTGGAAACACCAACAATTATTTTTGATCTTTGTAATAGTAACAAATCCAATACAGACCCTACTGTCTTTCCAAGCAAATTTAATGAAATTATTTCGAAATACAGTAACTTTCAACATATATACACAGATGGCCTGACAACACCTCTATCTTTTCAGTTGAACTTAAGACAATTGAACTTGCCTTAAATTATATTCAGGAATCTGATGATGACCATTTTGTAATATTTTCTGATTCCCTTTCATCTCTTCAAGCACTAGGTAATATGAAACATGATAACCAGTTGTGCTTCAGCTTTTAGAAAAATACAATTCTCTTATAGTTGATAATGTTATTATTTTCTGCTAGCTTCCAAGCCATTAGGAATACGTGATAATGATAGAGCTGATAGTGCTGCTAAAGCAGCATTAGGATTACATACCTCTAATGCTAAATTACCTTATATAGATTTTAAAAGTTGTATTAATACATTTATTCTTTACAAGCCGCTTGGGATTTGTAAGTTAACAATAAACAAAGGCGCGAGGACGTCATCGTTCCAAAATGGGCGCCTCCATTTATGTTTCTTTGCACATTTTCAATAGGTCATATCTCTTTGATTTTCATGGCATTTTGATAATTCCTTCAGCCCTTTTCAAGTTTTTCAGAGCACTTTAAAATTCCTTTAAGAATATATACTCTGTAAAAAAGGTTTTGGACCATGGCAGTGTTCGAACCCGTACAATGATCGCTGAACCTTGACATTCGACCATAACCCTTATTATCTCAGTTGATAATTCACAATAGATCAACAATCAACAATAATTATCGTTTACAATGAAAGTTTGCGAAAAAATAATAATCTTTTTATTGGTTACTCGAATGTGTCCGTAACTGTTACTTTTAATGGACTTTGCAACATTTTTTGCAGACCCTTTGTGTGTTCGCGATTTTTTTTAAAAATCAAATCTTGTTTGGAATTTAATGCTTCTGGTACCAAATTAACTGGGTAGGGTAGACCATGGTTACTAAAAAAATATACTTAAATTCTGTCCACTAGTTTTATTTTTATATGACTTTATATACCCTGGTCCAAAACTTATTTTACTGAGTATATATATATATTTCTTAATTATTAAGAATAAGGAAGAAAATTTGCAATTTCTCAAATTGTATTACCCTTTATTTAATTATTTGCAGGTAAAATCAAAATTAGTAATAAAATCGAGGTGTTGATTTTAATGATTGATAATTACAAGACTTTCTTCTGCCCATTTAATATAAAATAGTGTCGCTTTTAAAGTGGGTACATCTTCGGTACTAATTTTTTTTAAAAAACAAACAAAACACTATGAAATTACCAATTTAAAACGTGACAATGTTCAAAGATATAGATGAACATTGATAGTTTCCAAAAATACATCGCAATAATTAATAATTATAAATAAGCCCTACCAAGTTATAAATAGCTGTCACGCGGAGCTCCTCGTTGCTCGCGTTGCTCGCGTTGCAATACACTGAGTTGTTTTTTTAACGCCAAGTTTAAAATAGCTTACCCTGACGCATAGCCATAGTTAGGAAATAACTTCTTCGCGTCTTTTATTTCATATGGTCAGTGTAATTTCTTTTGTTGGTTTATGGCTAATTTCTATTGTTGTTTTTATCAATTTAATACAGAAAACAGTAATTTTTGAAAATTCTATAAAAACAACAACACACACACACCAATCCTGACGTACTCCCTTTAAAGTGTTGATACAGCTTGAAACGCTTTGTGAACAACCTTCGGTTCATGGACAGTGTAGAGGTCAATCGTAATAAAACTCGTAATAGTTCAATATAAAAAATAAAACTAAGTAGGCCCTATGTGTAAAATATTATGCATAACAGACATGAAGGCGAGTTTGTCTTATCTTTACGTATTCAGCCGTAATAATAACTGTTTTACAATTGTACGGGAATGCTAAATAGCGGATGTAAAAAATGTACTATGAAAATTGAATATTTCTGATTTCAGTACCATTTTGACGTATCTAGTTGGCGAGTTTAATAGTAAAATATTTAAAATATATATACATTCATACATTTAAATTTCGATTTGCCTGAACAATAGTTGTGAAGCGGAGATATTGGGATACTGGTAAGTTTTGATATTTAATTGCGTTTTTTATTAAGACATAGCATATATTCATAAGCGTTTTTTTCTCATTGTATTGGTAATAAGCGAACACTTTTAACGTCGTTATTGTGCATTCAGTATCTGGTGTAATGGATTTAATAACTGATACCAAAGCCCTTGGATTTTGGTACCAGTTTGGCCCGAGGCTTTTGGTACCAGTTTGGCTCGAGGCTTTTGGTACCAGTTTGGCCCGAGGCTTTTGATACCGGTTTCTTTTTAAACTACTACAATATAACCGTTGGAAATATTTTATTTTTTATTTGCCAATCTGTTTTCTTTTTTAAATGTCAAGCACATTTTCTTAAAGGGTTGATGCATTATTTTCAAACAACATCTGATGAACTTGAAAATATCTAAAAGAATTATCAAAATGGCATGAAAAATAAAGATATGACCTATGGAAAATTTGCAACAAACATAAAACACTGCAAATTGATTAAAAATAAATATACAAATGTAAAATGTATACATTGTATGCCTTTTTTTCATTTGCATTTTCTTTGCTTTAACCGGTATTTTGTCAATATATGGTAAAAAGGCGTGATGACGTCATCGTTCCAAGATGACCGCCTCCATTTATGTTGCAAATTCTCAATAGGTCATATCTCATTTATTTCTCACGGTATTTTGATAATTCTTTCAGCTTTTTTGAAGTTTCTCAGAGCCCCTGTAAATATATGTTGTTTGAAAATAGTGCATCAACCCCTTTAATTTGTGGAAGTTTAACCTTTAACGACCAAGCCCATAGTACGGATATATATTTAACATATGTATAGTTATAAACTTATAACAAATCTGTAACTATGCCAGTATTTTCTACAAAGTCTTGTACACTATTGTACTATACGCCAACTGCTAATTTTTATTCATATTGTAGTAGTTTTTAAAAAAATTGCCACAAGCGGTAGCCCTATTGTCAACCCTTTGTGTTTGCGATGGCACATAGCTTGCAACTCATTAACCTTGTTATGTTGTATTGTTTCAATGCGTGTATTTTGTTGACTGTGTTCTGTGAATGCCACATTTACTGTTCCAATTTTATACCTACATTTAGATACTCAGCAAAAATAAAAAGTACCCACTTTATTTTCCTGCAAAATCTGAGACTGTAAGAAAGAACTAACAATTGCCTTTCTTTTAATAACATCTTTATTTTATGTTCACACAAAATATCATCAAAATATACCGAATAATAAAAAAATAAATCGCAGTTTAAAAACATAGGTGTGAAAACGAAATTCACAAAACTTAGAAATTTAGAAAGTTCGTCCTCACACCCACACACCCATGATCATTTTAAATATTTTCTGTTTTTTATCTAACAGGTCGTGATGTTTCGATTGATATACCTAGTGGGGATGACAGTTTTTCACCTTTCCGCTGCCTTAAAGTTCATCGGAGAGCCTCAGCGCATTACCCATTCCGAGGATCCGTATGGATATTGTACTTCCGTGTGCGAGTATAACCTGCACTATTGTGACACCAGCTGCACACTATACCACCGAGACGACAGCGATATATTCAAAAGTTGCCTTGGAAATTGTGCCAGCTATTTTATTTCATGCACTGTTAATTGCGAGCTTGTGTCAATGTCTGTAACAGTCCTGACTTAATACCTGTACACCAGAGCTTGATATCCGATATCCGTAAACCAGTCCGAACTGATATCGTACACCAGTCTGACATAATATAGACTGTGTTACGGTCCTTTGCGTTTCTCTGCATTAGTCCGACATGATATCCAGATACCAGTCTGATATATTTACAGCAATCTGACCTGACGTTTGACATGTTGTCGGTCAATATTTTCTCTTATAAACAATATGTTTCCTATAAATGGACAGATGCAATGTTTACTATGGCTATAATTGATTAAATCTGTTTTTGTTTGCTGACAAATCTTGCATTGGACTTATTCCTAGGAAAACGTACACAACTGTTTCATATATTCCTCCGAAAAGATCAATTTAAATTTGCGGATTTGTGCACCTTAAACTTAAAAAAAAATCTGTCTAGTGTACTTTTTAACATTGAAATGTGACCCTTACTAGGTAAAGAGTGACACCCTCTGGATGCCATGAACAGAATACATGATTATATAGATATCTTAAAGAGCATCATAATAGCATCATCATCATCATCATCATCATCGTCATCGTCATCGTCATCGTCATCGTCATTGTCTGTGAACATACAACGTTAACATCATTATAATCATGATTATTGTGATATCAACCACTGGATTGAACACCCCTGGGATTAGAGACGGTGCTGTGTTGCTAAAATGGCGTCAATTGTTAACCTCTTTAATAGTAGGTATAAAAGTAATGAGGAAATGTGGCATTCACAGAACACAGTCCTTTTAAACATAAGGGAATGGTCAGTGGCAAACATTTGACAATAGGGAACATTCAGTGGCAAAAATTTGACAATATGGAACGGTCAGTGGCAACATTTTGACAATATGGAACGGTCAGTGGCAACAATTTACAATAGGGAAAAGTCAGTGGCAGACATTTCACAATAGGGAACGGTCAGTAGAAAAAAATGTCGCTGAGGGTTTAAACCAAGATCTAAATTGCATCAAACTTTAATCTTACACTATTGTCATTCAAATTAAACGGAACAGTGTAAAAAAGGCCCTGACTTACATGCTACAGTTGTGTTTTTATATGACCAAATCACTGTTTGAAAACTTACGTGATAAAATGCATGTAAATTACGTTAAATTATGTTTAATGTCTACAAAAATGGTCGCTGGGGATTTAAACCCGGTTTTAATGTCCACCAAACCTGACTATTACCCTTTTGTCATCCCAATAAACGGTACAGGGTAAATAATGAAATCACCTCTATGTCATCTAACAAACTAAGCAGCATCAACAGATATAAGAATTACACAGTCAGATACGTGGGGATATACTCAGTGATCTTAGCATTTCAGCTGTATTTTGGCGCGTGTAAGAAAAGTGATAAATGCGAGCGTCTGGCGAGTATTTATCACTTTTCGACACGAGCCAAAATGCAACTGAAATTCTAAGTTACTAACCATGTAATTTTTAGCTCGACTGATCAGAGATCAGCAGAGCTTATGCCGTGGTGCGGCGTCCGTCGTCCGTCTGCACGTCTGTCCGTAAACTTTTATTTGTATTGACTACTCCTCTGAAACTACTGGATGGATATTCATGAAACTTTACAGAAATGTTGCCCATAAAGTCTAGTTGATCCTAGCAAAAATTCATGTTGATGTGAAATCCAAGATGGCCGCCAAAGCTAAAAATAGAGTTTTAAAATACAAGTTTGTAGCGACTACTTCTTGAAAACTATAAGTGATATTGATATGGGACTTTTTCTAAAATGATCAGCATGACATGATGTTGGTCCTTGTCAAAAATCTTTTTGATTCAATGTTAAACATGGCTGTCAGCGGCCATCTTTGTTTACATAGAGTTATATAATGAAAACTTGTAGCGACTACTCCTCTGAAACTACTTGACGGATGTTCATGAAACTTCACAGCAATGTTGCTCCTGATGTCTAATTGATCCTAGAAAAATTTCAGGTCAGCCGGAAATTCAAGATGGCCGCCACGGCTAAAAATAGATTTTCAAAAAACAAGTTTGTAGCGACTACTTCCTGAAATAAAAATCAATCAGTAGAGCTTCAAGGTCATTGACCTCTTGTTTTTATCATGCAACTGTTTTAAATAACATAATTTACCTTAAAACGATGGAAATGTACAGTTAACGTCTGCTGCCGTCTAAATACAAATGGGGGATAGTTTGTCAGATGAAGTAACTTTGGCAAAAAGCGTTTTCGGTGTTTAAAGTATGTTTATATCGATAATAAATGCAAAATATTTTCTTTTGATAATGTATTACAGTTCTAAATTGATAAGCATAAAACATATTGTGTATATTTGTAGTTTAAATGGCTGATTGCTGACTTTTTAAATTATCGAATAATAGTGAGTGTAGCCACTAGCATAATACAGCAGTTGGGTGGAAAATATTAGGTTAGTTAGTCTGGTAGCTGTACTTGTACAGTAGAAACATTATTTGCATGATAAAACATAAGTATGACACAAAGATCATGAATATGTATAAAAACACCTATTAAGCCACAAAGCAAGAACTCAATGACTTGGCAGAAAGTAATTGCAAAAACAGATGTAATAGTTGGCACTGTAACTCATTAAATGTGTGTAAGGACTGAATGAGTTGGTTACAGCGGTACAGCGAGACATGCGGAAATCCTGTTATTGACCCCACTACAGTGTCCGCAGTTAGAATATGCCTCCGAAATATGGAACCCATTTACACAATTCAAAATTTACAAGTTAGGAAAAGTCCAGAGAACTGCAGCTAGATGGTCATGTAGAAGATGGCACAGTCAGATACGTGGGGATATACTCAGTGATCTTAATTGGCCCACACTCGAATCCCGTCGCAATCACGTTAGCCTCTCATTCTTTTATACAATTCATAATGATCAGGTTATTATATACAAAGTTAAGTACCTCCCAAAACCCACTTCCTGTAGAATGAGAGCAAATCTTGAGTTTCAGTACAACAGACTCAGTGCCTATAAAGATGCACTGAAATACTCATACTTCCCGAAAACAATTCATTGCGGAATGATCTCAGCCTCGCCGCCGTCTCCTCTGAGACTGTTAGATTTTCTTTAGTGCGATGACTAGACAATCTAGAGAGATTCTACGATTACACCTTCTGAGACAAGAAGCACCAATTGAGGTGTGAAAGCCGGATTGTTAACTTTTACCATACACTGGTGATGTCTTAAATTTTTACCGAAAATCTATGTGGAAAATGGGGATTATTCTGGTAAAGTGCATGGCAGAGTTATGTTGCTTGTCACATGGCTGTATGTCTCTGCCTGTTTATTTACTCGTTTTGACACTTGACACACACGCTTATTATACAAAACGTTGTATGACTAGCACCATGAATTGTATTTTACCTAAATTGTCCTACCCCTCTTTTACTCAGATTGCTTAGTTAAAATGTTGAATGTACCGTCATATCCCTACTTAGATTTCATCAAAGCTTTTTAACTTGGTATATATATACTACATGTACTATTACTGGACGGCGACGCATCATTTAACATACTCTACTATGCAATATGTAATATGCAAAAACAGCTCACTTTGAACTTTTTAAATAATGATTAATAATAATTTGCAGATATGCAAGTTACGTAGATCAAAAATCTAACGGGACGCCGCGATTTAAAAACAAAAAGTTATGTGTCTCTTTAAATGTCATAACGTGTGTTGTATATACGAATTCACTGTGATGAGACTTTAATAAACTATTAAACATTAACCCAACTATACATCAAACACTACATCAAACATTAATCCAGCAATACATCAAACGCTGTATCTAAAATGTCATCATATAGCCATAAGTATTATATCCAATCAGACGCGTTATGTCATTGCATGTAAATAGTGAGGGAAAGGCAGTAAGTTTCAAACAAAACTCCATGGCGTTTTAAAGCAATTCCGAACTTTTAGTTCAAGAAGTAGCAAGCTTAATACACGGCATGATACACCTGGCAAGTTTAGTAATGTTATCTTGATCCGTTTTTATAAATTTTAGTCTCGAAAGGTTATTTAAATCGGTATTTTAGTTTCTAACGGTTATCTAGATCGATATTTTAATTTCGTTAGGTTATCTAGATCCGTAGTTTAGTTTCGTAAGGTTATATTGATCGGTGTGTTAGTTTAGTAAGGTTATCGAGAGCGGTGTGTTATTTTCGTAAGGTTATCTAGATCGGTGTGTTAGTTTCGTAAGGTTATCTTGATCGGTGTGTTAGTTTTGTAAGGTTATCTTGATCGGTGTGTCAGTTTCGTAAGATTATCTTTATCGGTGTTTAGTTTCGTAAGGTTATCTTTATCGGTGTGTTAGTTTCGTAAGGTTATTTAGATCCGTAGTTTAGTTTCGTAAGGTTAACTTGATCGGTATTATAGTTTCGTAAGGTTATCTTGATCGGTATTATAGTTTCGTAAGGTTATATTGTTCGTTGTGTTAGTTTCGTAAGGTTATCTTGATCGGTGTGTTAGTTTCGTAAGGTTATCGAGATCGGTGTGTTAGTTTCGTAAGGTTATCTAGATCGGTGTGTTAGTTTCGTAAGGTTATCTTGATCGGTGTGTCAGTTTCGTAAGGTTATCTAGATCGGTATGTCAGTTTCGTAAGGTTATCTAGATCGGTGTGTCAGTTTCGTAAGGTTATCTTGATCGGTATGTCAGTTTCGTAAAGTTATCTTGATCTGTGTGTTAGTTTCGTAAGGTTATCTTGAACGGTATGTCAGTTTCGTAAGGTTATCTTGATCGGTATGTCAGTTTCGTAAAGTTATCTTGATCTGTGTGTTAGTTTCGTAAGGTTATCTTGATCGGTGTGTCAGTTTCGTAAGGTTATCTTGATCGGTATTATAGTTTCTCAAAATTCCGAACTTTTAGTTCAAGAAGTAGCAAGCTTAATACACGACATGATACACCTGGCAAGTTTAGTAATGTTATCTTGATCCGTATTTATAAATTTTAGTCTCGAAAGGTTATCTAAATCGGCATTTTAGTTTCTAACGGTTATCTAGATCGATAGGTTATTTAGATCCGTAGTTTAGTTTCGTAAGGTTATCTTGATCGGTGTGTTAGCTTCGTAAGGTTATCTTGATCGGTGTGTTAGTCTCGAAAGGTTATCTAAATCGGCATTTTAGTTTCTAACGGTTATATAGATCGATATGTTATCTAGATCCGTAGTTTAGTTTCGTAAGGTTATCTTGATCGGTGTGTTAGTTTCATAAGGTTATCTTGATCGGTGTGTTAGTTTCGTCGTAAGGTTATATTGTTCGTTGTGTTAGTTTCGTAAGGTTATCTTTATCGGTGTGTTAGTTTCGTAAGGTTATCTTGATCGGTGTGTTAATTTCGTAAGGTTATCTTGATCGGTGTGTTAGTTTCGTAAGGTTATCTTGATCGGTGTGTTAGTTTCGTAAGGTTATCTTGATCGGTGTGTTAATTTCGTAAGGTTATCTTGATCGGTGTGTTAATTTCGTAAGGTTATCTTGATCGGTGTGTTAGTTTCGTAAGGTTATCTTGATCGGTGTGTTAATTTCGTAAGGTTATCTTGATCGGTGTGTTAGTTTCGTCGTAAGGTTATATTGTTCGTTGTGTTAGTTTCGTAAGGTTATCTTTATCGGTGTGTTAGTTTCGTAAGGTTATCTTGATCGGTGTGTTAGTTTCGTAAGGTTATCTTGATCGCCGTGTTAGTTTCGTAAGGTTATCTTGATTGGTATTTTAGTTTCGTATGGTTATCTTGATTGGTATTTTAGTTTCGTATGGTTATCTTGATTGGTATTTTAGTTTCGTAAGGTTATCTTGATCGGTGTGTTAGTTTCGTAAGGTTATCTTGATCGGTGTGTTAGTCTCGAAAGGTTATCTTGATTGGTATTTTAGTTTCGTAAGGTTATCTTGATCGGTGTGTCAGTTTCGTATGGTTATCTTGATCGGTATTTTAGTTTCGTAAGGATATCTTGATTGCTACTTATTGCACCAGAAGCAATAATTCAATTAAAATGACAATCCAATTTACAATGAAATCATCAAAATATTGTTATATTATTAGAAATTTCGTTTTATCAAAAGGCACCATATCTAAGTGGAAATGTGTTCTCAGCTTCATGAAGATACCTTAAGAAATAATACAAAAAAATGTGCCCATTTACTTTACAAAATACAGATATAAAACGAGTACACAAAAAAGTAAGGTATAAAGTCGAACCAGAAATGTAGTTTTCACATAACACAGTCAACTAAAACACGCATTATAACAAACAATTACAACATTAATAAAAAAGAGGTCCAAATGGCCCTGAATCGATCACCTCAGGATATTTGCAATGATGACAAATTTGTCCTTTCGCAAATACTGATTGATGATGTTTTTAGGTCTTTCCTTATGTTTGTCTATGTAAAAACATGCAAAATCTCTACATGCAAATTTTGGATCCATGGGGTTGCAGCCATATTTGACCCCAGGGACTTCAAATGAGCAAACTTGATAGACATTAATGATAATAAAGAACAAGAGAACAAGATGGCTCGTGGATGCTCAACAAGCTAAAACGGCTCTTATATCATCATTAAATTCATTTCAATACCTGAACAAGTGCAAAACACAACACCTCAACCGAAATTTAAACCCACAACTCCATGCTAACAATTTAAAAGAAGATTGTTTAATTTTTCCCTATATAAATCTACGTAAAACATGCAAAATCTTTATATACAAACTTCAGAAAAGTTAACAAAAGAAAAAACACATCCAAACAAGAAACAATAATAACAAAAGCTGTCAGAGGACATCGCATCTCAACTATTCGAATTTTCAGAGAACAAGAAATGATACACCCAGCATAACATCAGAAAAAAGTGAAAACAAAGGGGCGAGCTGGATATAACAAGAAGGAAAACATTGAAATTTTCATTAAATCAAGGGCCACAGTTTTTCTGTGATGACACGGAGGTAATTTGATAATTACCCTTTCAAAGGATACTTAATGCACATTTCACAAGTTGAACATTTGAAGAAAATATGTTAAAAGTATATGTAAATGCATTTGATCTTTGATCCCTTTGTGACCTTGACCTTTCATTCAATGATCTTGAACTCAAATAGATACGATCATCGTCCCATTTATAATAAGTTTGATGATGATTGGATAAAAAATGTTGAAGTTATTTACATGTTAAGAAATGCGGACGTTAAACATTAACCTGATGCTAAGATCCTATCAACACATAAATGCAATTTGTGTCCATGAACATTGACCTATAGACCCCAGAAGATCCTTCGAACAGTGGAGCTAAAATATCAAACTATTTGTAAAGTTTGACCCAGGAGCTAGATCCACAAAGGTGGGGAAGAAGCCTAGGGTCTACGCTGGTTGGATGGTTTTATCCGTCTGTTAATGCCCAGTAATTGTATATATGGATATCGGGTAGGGATCTCAACGCTTTACAAGTTATAACCCAGGGGCTATGTCACCAGGGGTGGGAAGGAGTTCGGGTTCTATGCTGGTTGGATGGTTGTATCCGTCTGTTCATGCCCAGTAAGTGTATATATGGTTATAGGGTGGAGATCTCAATGGTTTCCAAGTTATGGCCGATGGGCTATGTCCCCCAGGGGTGGGGAAGGATCCCGGAGTATATGCTGGTTGGTTGTTATATCCATCTGTTCATGCCCACTAAGTTTGTATACGGCTATAGGGTGGGATCTCAACGGTTTACAAGTTATGACCCAGGGTCAATGTCACCAGTGGTGGAGAAGGAGTCCGGGGTCTATGACGGTTAGGTGGTTGTATCCGTATGTTCATGCCCACTAAGTGTATATATGGTTATAGGGTGGGATCTCAATGGTTACCAAGTTTTGACCGAGGAGCTATGTCCCAAGGGGTGGGGAAGGAGACCGGGGTCTATGCTATTTGGGTGGTTATATCTGTCTGTTCATGCCCAGTAAGTGTATATGTGGTCATAGTGTGGGATGTTAATGGTTTCCAAGTTATGACCGAGGGGCTATGACACCAGGGGTTGGGAAGCAACCCGGTGTCTATGCTGGCTGGATGGTTGTATCTGTCTGTTAATGTCCAGTAAGTGTATATATGGTTATAAACCATAGGGTGGGGATCTCAACGGTTACTAAGTTATGACTCAGGGGGCAAACCCACACCCTCATGTTTCACCTCTTGTGATCCCCGGGGCGGATCCAATTCTGAACCCAGGGTCACCATTTGAGCAAATGTGGCAGAGGAATACTACAAAATATCTAAGCTGCAGCCCTTCTTGTCTCGGAGAAGTAGATTTAGTTTTTTCTATATACTTCTACGTAAAAATGACATTTTGTACCAATGCAGGGGACACAATTTTGTCAAAATGAAGGTAGAGTTATGGGGATTGTTGGATAAGGTACAGAATTGATGTGAACCATTAGTTTAAAATGTTAATGCAATACTTTGAGTAGTTTTGCAGTTATAAATCTATTGCACAAAAGCTTTAAGGTAAAGACAAGACAATCAAAGGGACATAACTTTGTCAAAATGGAAGGAAGAGTTATGGGGATTGTTGGATAAGGTACATAATTTGGTGGGAAACATTAGTTTTAATGCGATAGTTTGAGTAGTTTTGAAGTTATAAATCAACTGCACAAACACTTTAAGGTAAAGACATGACAATCAAAGAGCATAGCTTTGTCAAAATGCAAGGAAGGGTTATAGGGATTTTTGTTGGATAAGGTGCAGAATTTGATGGGAAACATTAGTATAAAGTTTTAATGCAATAGCTTCAATAGTATTGAAGTTATAAATATATTGCACAACAGCTTTAATGTGAAGCTGGGGACGCCGACGCCAACTAATTTTAAAAAACATTCATTTAAGGATCATCCATGTGAAATTTGGTCGAAATTGACAAAGCTGTTTTCAGAAGGCGATTCTTTGAAGATTATCCACATATAAGTCTACGTAAAACATGCAAACCCTGGGGCGGAGCCAAATATGACCCCAGGATCACCATTTTAACAAGCCTGGTAGAGGACCATAAGCTTACAGTAAATGCAAAATAAATGAAGAATATTTTTACGTATTTTCCTATAAACGTCTATGTAAAACATTTGACCCCTGGGGTGGGGTCAAATGTGACCCAAAGGTCACCATTTGAACAAACTTGTTAGAGGACCATGAACCTATAGCAAACGCAACACATTAAACCTCTGGCTGTTGTAATTTTAGAGAAGAAAATTCTTTAAGTTTTCCCTATATAAGCCTATGTAAAACATCTTTATATAAAAACGTTAGAAAAAATAAACAAAAGAAAAAACGCATCCAAACAGGAAACGATAATAAAATGAAGAATAAAAAACACAATTCCAGTGGGATTTGAACCCACGGCCTTAGCTTCCCAGTTTACAAGAAGTAATTAAAAATATTTTTCTATGGCGGCCATGTTGGATGTAGTCTTTACCTACTTTTAATAAATTTGAAAAAAACATTTACCTAAGGATCAACCAAGTGAAGTTTTGTTAAAACTGACCAAGCTGTTTTTGAGAAGATGAACAATATTAAACCGCTGGCTCTTGCAGTTTCAGATAAGAATAAGCTTTAAGTTTTTCCCTATACAAGTCTATGAAAAACATGTGACCTCTGGGGCGGGGCCAAATGTGACCCCAGGGTAACCATTTGAACAAACTCGGTAAAGGACCATAAGCTTATAGTAAATGCAAAATATAAACCTCTGGCTCTTGTAGATTCAGAGAAGATTTTTTAATTTATTTCCAATATACGTCTATGTAAAACTGTGAATCCCCGGGGCGGGGCCAAATTTGATCCCTGGGTCACTATTTGAACAAAGTGTTTTTAAAATTATAGATACACGTATTAACTTTTATAATGCTAACCCCTCTTTACTTTCTCCGAGACCTAGGTTTTCCTTTCGTAATTTAAAATCGGGAATTCAAGAATTTCATAATGAAGAAATATAATAAATTTGTTTTATGTCCTGCTATTATAGCAGCTAATAATGTAATTATTGTTTGACGCCTACATTACGTCAATGTTTTATCTCTGGAACTCGGTAGCACTAATTCGTATACTCCCGTTAAATCTACTGAGGATGATGTTGTTCCAACACATATCACTCGGTGCACTACTTTCAAGGCTGGGGTAGACGAAAAGCAGAACAAACTGCCAACTATGTACTGGATTCCTCAATTACATAAAAATCCGTATAAGGCCCGCTTTATTTCGAATATCACCACAAACATCTCCAAACTTTTAACTTCTTGTCTTACTGCCGTTAAAGATCACGTTAAACAATATGTAATACAACTTATGAAAAATTTGGGATTAATTTGCTTTTGACTATCGCTAGGGAAAATACTACATGTTTGGCCTGTAATAATATTAAAGCGTTTTTTTACTGACGTCAGTTTAGACAATTACACTATGTGGACTTGCCAAGAAGTTTGTGAAGCACTCATCTTTTTATTAGATAATATTTTCGTCAGGTATGGAACGACCATTTATAGACAAAGTGTTGGTATCCCTATGGGTAAGAACTGTGCATCCCTTGTCGCAGAGTTTTTTTTTTATTTGCTATGAAAGAGATTTAATGTTGAGTCTTTCACCAGATACCCAGGCAGATGTTATTGAAGCCTTTAATGACACCTTTCGGTATCTGAATGACATATTGAACATTGAAAACCCTTTCTTTTCCGCTATGGTTAATAATATATACCCTAAAGAACTTCAAATTAACAAAGCTAATAATTCTGATACTAACGCTTCTTTTCTCGATTTACATCTCTCCATTAGAAATGGGGACATAATTAGCAAAATATATGACAAGAGAGATAATTTTGATATTGTTAATTAACCCCATTGAATATCAGGTGAGACCAATATTCAAAACCTAGCAACGTGACCGAATTTATCCGTCTGACCGAGTTTACCCGAATTTCCCCTAGATGTTTTGAAATTCAACCTCAGTTCATTTTAAAACTTTATTAAAATGTGTTCCAATACATTTCCGTGATTAAAATTCAAATATGAATGCTGAATTTCCCAAACAATTCATCGTCGACTCACAAAAACATGTCCTACATTACAAAGCGGGTCAACCTGTTATAATAGTTCTGGTGTATTCTTGCGCTTAGTTGGAACGTAAGGCAAAGTAGACCACTAGTGAATCCATAAATATTTATTGAATTAAAGGCACGTTCTTGTAAATAACGGTAACATATAAGTTAATCAACAAAAATACTGTTAATGTTGAATATGTGTTGATTTCTTATATGTCTTGTGTGAATAAAAAACGACGTCTTTCAATGTGCGTATTTTTTGCCGAGTGCTTTAATACGTGTGCGTGAAGGGGTTATCGGCTAATACGGGGAAGAATAATTTCATAGATGTAGTTTCCAGGTTGTGAGTATACAAATAGAATATTTGTTGGTTTGTCTTAAATCACAGATATACGTCTGTGCGTGAATATAGGATTTATTTTCATCGAGAAGTGAGAAAACTCAAATATTTTCACTCGTGCTAAAGCACTGGTGAAAATGTAAGTTTTCTCACTTTTCGATGAAATCAGATCCTATATTCACTCCAAACCAACAAATATCCTCTATATAGTAACGTAAGATAAGACGTGATGGTGTAATATCGTTAAAAACGTGTTTAATATTAATGTAAACATCTGAATCCATCATAAGTGTTATCAATTATTTGTTATTCGAGATAATACGCCCGACACTGTTACAATCCCACAATTCTTACTATACAAGTGTAGAAATAACTCGTAGAAGGGAAACCGTACAACCATAAACACTATGTGCTTATTTACAGAACAAAAGCATGCCAAACACTTCAGCTTCGGCAATTATCTTCCACACACGATATCGGAACGGATTGCATGTCGATTCCTTGTTTCGCAGTCAGCCAGACTGCAGAGTTCTTGATCGTTTTTTCTTCATTTGAGAATATTTCTCTAATTTCTAGTCTAAAAGTCTGGAACAATTTTACAAGTTGATGAAAATGAAAACAAAATGTATCTTGACAATGTGTAAAACATAATGAAAACCCTCTTGAAGCAGATTGTTTGATAAACAGTGTTTGCTACACTTAATTGATATGCGTTTTTGTAAAGATCTTACAAAAAGCGACTAGGTTATTGACATGTGTTAGTCGAGATCACCAGTTAAATATTGCTTAGATTGCGAGGCGAAGTAAATTGCACAAAGTAAAGCAATGAATAAAGCACGAACAAGCTTTGAAGTTCACTCCCCTGCAGAGCTATCTTATTAAGACGTTATTAATAAAAGAAAGATCAAAACCACTCTTCAATGTCCAATTTAAATCGGCAATTTCAAAAATTGTGTACATGTGATCCTGTCATTTGAAAAATAATTATACTCTTTTGTACAGAAAACCTTACCATTTTTAGCCGTTTTTTTTTTAGAAAATAAATCGGCGTAAACCGGGCGTCAACATTTTCTCAGCATTACCATGACCGATCTTCATCAAACTTTAACGGCACCTTCCTCTCATCAGGCACTGACCATACCCTGAAAACTAGGTCACTGTAATCTACTTTCTTCAAAATATGCATTACGTTAACTTTTTTGTTTAAGTTTGGGCGGGGTCGGGGAATTAAGATTTTGTTATATCTCAGCATTACCCTATCCGATATTCATCAATTTTTAACAGCACTTTCCTCTCATCAAGCACTGACCATAACCTGAAAACTAGGCCACTGTGAAATACTTTCTCCAAAATATGCCTTACGTTAACCTTTTTAACTTCGTTATACCGGCATCAACATTTTTTTATATCTCGGCATTGCCATGTTCAAGTATTTTTATATCTCAGCATTGCCATTTGCAATTATTATAAAACTTGGACAGTAAGTTGCTGACATGTACAAAACATCATGCGCTGAAAATGAAAACTAAGTTTTCAACATTAAAGCATCCTCCCACTCCCAAAATAACAATCTATCTAGAAAAGCTCTATTAAATAGTTTCACCAAACACACAGGCACTCATCTTTCACATTTTGGAAAAACCCGGCTTTAACGCCACCATGCGTTTCTCTCTTGTTGCTATTCTGATTGGTCTGACGTCATCACTCTTTGTGGCATATATTCCCTTTCATTGAATATTTAATTGCTTTTAGTTTTTTGTACAATGCGGACGTTTGGTTTCTATGGTTTCTATTGGACAAGTTTTCTCTTTTTTCATTTATTATTTAATTTATAATATAAAATAGTATACGTTATATATAAGTTATTCAGTGAGTGATTAAATTCGTTATCCTACAATGTGAGCAATTACCAGAATGTATACCCTGCTTTGCAACGTTAACGGCCAAACACATCTTGTTGGAATGTGTAGACTTTGATCCTATGCGTCAAAGGTATTACACTGTTTATACTATGAAAGCGTTATTTGATACAATAGATTTTAGTCTTGTTTTAGATTTCCTGAAATAAATCAGACTATATAAATCATTATAATGTGTTCTTATATATATTTACTTGTTTATATACCCGTTGACCATATCATCCCTTATTTGTAAATAGTTTTATCTTTATATATTTACATTAATTTTTAATTACTGCTTCATTTCATCGTCTTTCTTCAGTTTTTGCGCACAATATGACCTATTTATGTGTCGACGTGCCGTAAAACACCATTCATTCATTCATTCATTATCCTACAAGCTAGCAAAGCATGTTAATATTTTCACGTTGTGTTTAGTAATCTATTATACTTATTATAACGTATGCGCCGGTACCACCTCTTTCATAGAAAGTACTTGCTCCCTTCTAATTATTATCATTGGTTAAACATAAAGATCAACCAGAATGTCTTAGCTTCGCTAGCGTGCACAGAGGAAATACTCAAATAGACGGAGCTACAGGGCTTACGTTACCAACCGACGGACGAGACTAAGACACAGTTGTCTGTTTCAGGACTCACAGAAGAAACCAGTGGCGGTTGTGTTCAAGCCAAAGAAATATATTGAAGAAGTGTTAAACGTTTCAATCAAATAAAAGCTATGGTAAGAAATATTCTTAAAAACCTTTTATAAAAAAGTATTACTCCCACTAAAATAGATATAAAAAATACTGAAAAGGGGAAGCAACAAACACAAACAAGAGATAAAAGTAGCAGAATCGGTTTTATTGAGTCTGTTCATGAGAGGTAATGTTAAGTGCAACACCTCTCACGCCTCCTAGCACCGGCTTATGAGATATTCCGAACGGGAAATGTAGCATTCAAGGACAACAGTCAACCGAAAACACTCACTGAAACAAAACAAGAGCAATTACAACAACAAAAAAGAGGAAATATATGACATATTACATTTCTGCCTGTGATTCTGAGGGAATTAAAAGTTGTAATTCCCTTGGGAAATAAATCCCTAGGGAAATTATAAGATTTTGCCGGAACTACTTTTTTAATTACATTGTTGTGACAGTTGTGGTGTATTCTTGCGCGAAGTTTAAAAGTAAGGCAAACTAGACCTCTTGTGAATCCAGAAAAAGTTATTCAATTAAAGGCTCATTCTTGTAAATAAATGTAATATATAAGTTAATCAACACTGTTTTCTATATCACAAACACAAAGGGGTTGCGAATAATAGGGCTACCGTCTTGGAACGTTCAGTGGCCCGAAATGTTAATGACGTCAGTTTGTGTTTAATGAATTTGGCATTCCTGATAAGCAGCTATGTTAGTGAAAATGGTCATGACCGTATTTAATTTAAAATTTAACATTGAACAAGGATGTATTATGCCTAAAAAAGATTTATGCATGATTGTAGATTTACATATTTTGCATGAAAAATATCCTTCTCAATTTTACTTTTAACGTAGATCCATTAACAATTATGACGCGAGTGTGACACTTGATTCTTTCACAAAACACTGGATCCAAAAATGGCTGATACATGACCGACTTTGGTTTGACTCCTTCTTTTGGACTACAAAGACATGTGGAAGCCAATAGTCCAAACAGACATTTTAAGTGTTAAATAAAAACATCTTACTTGTCAAAATCGGTTGAGAAATAATTATTTCATTTGCGAAAGTTGTTGATGGGCATTTTCTAAGCAAAATTCTGCTGCATCAAAAATTATTTTTTTTTTTTTAGAATTTATACCCAAAAATGGTTTTAATATGGGGGACAAACGTAAATTAAGACATCCTGAAAGTTTTATAGCAAATTAATGAGGCTAACTAAAGTTATTTGAGATTTCTTTATTTTCTGCTGATCGAGCAATAAGAGTTTACATGGGAAAGCCCCATAAAAAAAAACAATTTGGCTGTAAAATATATATTTTTCAACCGACTTTCAAAACTAAGGTATTTTTATTTACCACTAAAAATGCCAATTCCAATGATGTATCATTTATGTCCGTATTTTTAAAATTACTCATGTTATTGCTGAAAAACCTTTGACTGAAACAAGCGCCCCAGGCAATAGCAATAAATGCACAAATGATTACACAGAAATGATTTAATGATTTAATAGTACTGATATTACTCATATCATACGTCATTCAGCTCAATATGATTACGTATGGTATATTAAACAATGAATCTACAATAAGCAATAAAGGGATACGTCGTCCCAAAAGCAAACATCGCAAACAAAACGGAATCGTCAATTAAAGCCCTTATTCAGAGATGTATGCCATCAGCTGGTCCTGTGAGAAAACTCTATGTAATAAAACGAAGTATAATACTTAGTAGTAATTACTGTTTATAACAATCATTGTCGCACAAATCGCCCACATTATCTATTAAATGTATTCTCGTGCGGGAGGACACAAGAGCACGAATACACAAGAGAGAATACTTCTATCTCAAGTAAGTGTCCCCTCTAATTGATGGCAATCAATATACAGGGTACTGCTTCAGTGTATGCAATATTTAACCTCAATAAGGCCGTACCAATTTGATTCTTAGTTCTTCGGAATTTGCTCTGGAAAAGCTAGGGGCGGGCGAGGGTATTTTTTTTATATTATATTTTGAAATTTCATTTTATTAGGGTGAGCATGTTGGCGCAGGGGCGAGCGATTTTTTACCATTCAAAAATGCTTATTGACAATGCCTATATAGACAAGTATTGTAATTAAATGCCTATATGTTTATTATGTTTTTATCATTCATTAGTAGTGTATATCCTAAACGTGCAATTAACTCAATGAGGGTATTTGTATGATTATGACAATGAGCAAAGAAGAGATCCTATATGTCTGCAGGCAGTGCAAACATGACAAGAAAATAGATCTTAAAATAAATACACAATCTTGCAATAAAATGTATGTATCCAATTTTGGCGAATAATGAACCTAAAAGCAAACAAAATATCAAAACACACCATATTAACACTATATTTTGACTGATACCATTAGTCACTTGAAAATAAAACAACTCTAGTCAACTTGTCCCGTTTTATTGGGTTGACAGTAGGTTAAGTGTGAGGTTTGGTGCACCCTAGAACCTGGTTTAAACCCCCAGCGGCCCTTTTTTCGTTCCAAGGCGGTAGCCCTATTGTCAACCCTTTTGTTTTTGTAATGTTTCATTTGGCCTTTTTTTCAACTTTAAATTTGATCTGTGTTTCTGGTTGACTGTCGTCCTTGAATGCTGTTTTTCCTGTTCGATTATTATGTATATATATATTGTGTTAACAAGAGCCCTAGGCGCCTCAAAGTGCTCACCTTTACGGAGTTTAGAGGTGAAAATAAGGTGCACGGAGGGCTTGGTGCAAGACAGTTCAGGTACAAAATTATTAAGGGTAAATATGTCACTACCGTTAATAAATAGTCTCTATCAAACCGAGACTGCATGTTTCGTATTTATCGTGTCCGGCCGTTTCCAAAGGTCCACTCTCATATTCTTTTGGTAGAAGAGGCTTGCACAAAGCACTCCATTTCTGTTGATTTAATATAAATGCACCAAATCTATGCATTCGTCTTTCAGAGGAGACTTTTTAAAGAGTTCTATCTTATGTTAAAATGTGACCCTGAAGTGTTGGGCCAAAGTTGACCCATGGTACAACTTTGATGAAGTAACATGAGATGAACTGACATGCATAATACCAGAACTTCATGCATTTTACTTACAGAGAAGAAGATTAAAAAGATTAAAAATAATCCGGATAAGGACTGAGGCTGGGTGGATTTTACCCTCTAAAATGAAACAGTGTTGTTGTTTTTTTCAACATATGTAGTGGGTTTTATTCAGGTTTAACTGAAGAAAAAACATTACTTTTAAGAAATGTGTAAAACATACACAATTGTTGTAGCTAAATATGTTTTATAGTGTTATTATAAGATATTATGTTTGCAAAATGTACGTGGTGATCTTTTATTGTGGTTTTGCTATCTTTCCAAATCCAGTGCGGGAACGGGAACGAAGAACGAAATATCAAAATGGTATGGCCTAACTTACCAAACTAAATGAACCTTTACCACAACGGATAGAGTTATGATGATAAAGTAAACATTAACATGTTGAGAAACAAAATAATACAAAACCAACAATTCCAAATACAATAAAGATATAAAAATCGAACAGGAAAATCAGCATTCAAGGACAATATTCAACCACAAACACACACAGAAACAAAGAACAAATTTAAAGATGAATAAATGGCCAAAAAAGACATCACAAACACAGAATGGTTGACAATAGGGCTACGCCCTGGAACGGTCAGTGGCAAGAAAGGCCGCTGGGGGTTAAAACCAGGTTCTAGGGTGCAGCGAACCTCACACCCTACTGTCAACCCAATAAAACGGGACAGTGTAAATAAAGAAATTCCCGCCATGAACAGTCTTAAAATGACTGAATTATTAATAGTCTATTAATAATTATGTATGTGTGTGTGTGTGTGTGTGTGGTGGGGGTGGTGGTGGGGGCAGGGGGCCAACCCACGACCAACCGCATGCGAGGCGGATACTCTACCGTTACGCCACCGCCAATTGAATCAACAAATAGCGTAAATTACTAACTGTAACACGGAGGTGAATTATGCATGACGTGAATTTGAAACACTACATAGAAAACGAACCGACGGTTGAATGCCGTCGTAACTATATAAAAACAAAGAACAAAGTATATGTATTTATCATAGATGTGTAAATGTGTCTTTAAGATTTAAAGCTACATAGTCTATATTAATCGATTTCTTCTTTGTAGGCGTGTCTTTATTTGTAACCATGTTCAACAGCTCATGTCGAAAGCGAGCAAATATAGCGCAGGAAATCATTTACTGTATATACATCGACCAATGCACATCGTACCTATACATAGGTAACAGTAATTTTTACAGAAAAAAAAAAGTTAGCCTCTTTCGGGGCTCGAACACAAGACCTTCTGATTTCAAGTCCGGTACTCTATCCACTGAACTATAACGCTACTTGAGAAAATAGTATACTAACTAGCATTTATTATGAGGCAAAATAACTTAACATATTTGAACGCAACTGAAGATGGAACAATTAATATATAGTCCATATTGTCGCACGTGTAAATTAACATTGCCTGCTGTAATACTGTATGTTATCGATATGAAACTAATACTTCGCCTCCAAATAACCATATCTCGACTTGAAATTTAGCGCTTGATGAGTTTGTGTGCGCGCGCTTGTTATTACGTAATGCCTATTTAGTGTTAGAAATACTACAACATACCAATAAATAGCAGTGGTCTAGTGGTTCAGCGTACATCTTTCAAAACTTACAAGTGCAAGGCTGTGGTTCAAATCCCGTTCCTGGCAACTATTTTTTTTTTATAACATACATTCTGGAGCCGTATATTTATAGATGTTACCTGCACGGAGGCTAAATAAAAATGTGAAATTTTACGCATCGATTTCTGCTTATATACCAACTTTTGGAGTGTTCGTCGATTTGAAACTACTTCACACGTGACTCATTCATATTCATGAGTTATTACCAGTTAAAATAGGGACTGTACAGCTTTAAAGTGTTAAACCGGTTTGGCCACCTGGCGGTATGAGTAACATACGAGTAACTCACGGGAATATATAAGAAAGTCCTACGATATTTCTTTATCGAGGCGTGGCCGACCAGGCAAGATAGATTGATACGATATCTTTTCCCCTCCCACCCCAACCCTTTAAGAATCATATCCATTATATACAAATTTAAGCTATTTGTTATATGTTATAAATATATTTCTCGGTTTTTCAGAAGTTGCTTGTTTTTGTGTACCAGTGCGAATGAGTAAATGGTTCTAGTTTAATGGGGTTTCTTAACCTCGGAAAGTTTTAATGTCAGGACTGAATCCTTACAACGGATTTATATTCACAGAACCATGGACACGGAGTGAACGAATAATCGGCCATTCAGATCTTTAACAAGTTTTTTGTTTGTTTTATTTTATTGCTGTTAAATGCTTGGATACAACATTCACTTCTATATAAAGTGAATCAATTTTCTTTAATGGATAGTCGATAAATGTGTGTGATTGATTTATCTGGTCTATTTTCATAAAAATAAATTACCTGGTCTACGCATTGCCACATCTAACATGTGCTTGTTGTTTTTATAATAAATAATATATTAATTATTTCTATTGTTTTGTTCAATACAATTTATAGTAAGATGATAAATTGATTATGTAGGGCTGAATGTAATGAAAGAAAACATGAAGTAGTTTTACGTTGACCTCTCAAAATGTTCTTTTTCCTAAATATATACAATCCCTATTTATATAGGTACCTTGTCTTTGCTGTTCATGATTCATTGACGAATGGTCAATGATAGTAAACTTAAAGTTCAACATCTGCAGTCCAAGATCAGTTTTTATTTTATTTATCCTTGTAAGAACTGGGAGACAAATATAAAAAGTAGTTAGTTACTTACTAGTTAGGAGTCACATGCCAACAGAAAAAGGCCATGAAATAAATGGTCAAAAACTATTTGGAAAGTTATACTTTTATGTTTTCAGGAAAATGAAGGGATATTTTGGCCACGTGACTACACAATACAGCAATATGCCCAACAAATAATTAGCCCTACTATATATATATATATAGAGGATATTTGTTGTTTTGTCGTGAATAACATATTTACTTTCATTTAGAAGCGCGAAGAATGGTTATATTTTCACGGATACAAAGCATGAGTAAAAATATAAAAGTTTTCTCACTTCGAGATGAAATAAAATATGTTATTTATGACAAAACAACAACTTTTCTTTTTATTTTATGATTTTACAAACAATTTTTAGGGAAACTACGTGAGAACAATAACTAAGCCGCTTTGCACGTTTTGCCCTACTACATAAAAATAGTCCAAAGATATTTTATTTATACCCAAATAGAACAATTTTTTTAAATATATTTATATTGGCAGGCATTTCCTTTTAACTTTTAAAATCCATTTCAAATCATTGTTTGAATATAATGTACAATTCGCAGTTTTTCTCGTGGCATGTTAACATTTGCGTAGGAATATTTTGTGAATCGTTTTACTGTGCATTTGTGTTGGTTGTGCATTTAGAAGTAGTTCCGGCAGTGAAAACGTAAAACTCGAAATTTCACACGCATGTAATACCGCTTTTATGTCATTGCTAAAATCCAGAATTTCACTGCTTATCATAAAATAAAGAACGTCATTTTGTTTAAGTAAACTAATTAATGCCTTGATATATATCATTTAATTGATTAATTGATTTTATATAACAAAATCAGATGACTTAACGAATAGAACGAAACCATTATTTGGAACACAGAATATGGCTGTCATAATGTCTTCCTTTTTCAAATGTATGTACCTGTCTACGGATGTCAAAGCAAGAAACAACGTGTCGCCTATTACTAAACACTTAAAGAAAGTGCATCAGATAAGACAAATGTTTGCTGTATGCAGAAATACAAGAAATTAACTTCATTAGGGAGTAGAGAGTGTGGCATTTAGTATGTGTATTACATTATTGCTTTCCTTTTAACCAGTGACATTGCAATTGTGGTTATTAAAGCACGTAGGAATGTTTAATCATATCCTAGGTCTGATGATGACTCTTGAGCACAGTATGCAACCGCAGAAACAAACTGAGTGGCTACATGTCTATCAACATGAAAATCACAGAGACAACACACTGAGCACTTCCTTGTTATCATTGAACAAATTAAAACAACCGCATTACCTCGCTGGATGACTGTAATTACATGTACATGATCATATTTGTGTTATTCTTATATTGCGTTTAATGTTGTTTAGTTTGCTGGGGGATATACCCTGGCTGGGATTTCTTTTATTTACACTGTCCCGTTTTAGATGATGAAAATAGGATAAATGTGGGGCTTGGTGCCCTCAATGGTTTATTCTCTTGTTGGTCTGGCTTTCTAAGCTATTCTTTGTGGCTGTCTAGGCTATTGCTTTTTTTGTATTTATATACACACGAGCATCTTTGTGTTTTACTTATATTGCCTATTAATGCTGCCTTGTTGGTTAGAGAATAGTTAATGGCGGGGATTTCTTTATTCACACTGCCCGTTTAATTGGGTTGACAGTAGGGTAAGTGTGAGGTTTGGTGCACCCTAGAACCTGGTTTAAACCCCCAGCGGCCTTCTTTTGCCATTGACCGTTCCAAGGCGGTAGCCTTATTGTCAACCCTTTTGCGTGTGTGATGTCTTATTTGGCCATTTATTCATCTATAAAGTCGTTCTTTGCTTCTATGTGAGTTTGTGGTTGACTGTCGTTCTTGAATGCTGCTTTTCCTGTTCGGTTTTTATATCTACATTTGGTACATCATACAACATGGTTAAACCATGTGCTACCTTCTGGTAATTGACCGCTCCAAGATATTACAAGCCATTACCTTTATTTCCATTATTTCCATGTGTACCTTTTGCCATTGAAGAATAGAGTAAAGGTGACCCCTTCGGCCGCATTGAACACAAATAAGAGAAAAAAATAATAGCAGACTCGTTGAGAGGATTAAACCAGATTTGTATCAATGTTTTTCTCAATATTTGGCTCTTGTACATTCATGCTTCTGTATATGATGTACTAGTCGACTGGACTTATTCTTTTGAACGAAACAACGAAACTTTCATATGTTTTTTCCAACACGAGCTGCCGTATGTATGGTTTAATACCAGATATCTGTAATATACTTAATTACTATGGGCTTACAGAAGTATATCGTTAATGTCTACTTGCTAAAGTACCACCAACTCTCAAGTAAATTAGCTTGAAGACGTCAGCAAACAAAAGAAACGTTACTGTGGCAATCTCGTATATATTTCCCGATATCTTTTTTTGCTTCTTTCGTAAAGTTCATGCATCAATTAAACAATCGTTTGAAAATCACCTAATTGCCATTGATTTGTTTGTCACTGACATGTATTATAATTTATTGTATACTTTCATATTGTCCCGTTTAGTTTGCATTGAGCTAAGCGTGCAATATTCTACGATATTGCACGCATTGATATTGCACGGGAACTTTTGCTCGTGCTTGCTAAGAGCCGCGAAATAGAAATAAGGAACTACTTTCAAATAAAAATAACGGAATCCTTCCTATAGTGTCAACAAAAAAATACATGTTTTTTTACAACCCTTTATGGCAAAAATTGATAAAATAATTCAAATGGTCACTCACCCACTGTTTTTAACGTTATCGAATGGTAAACAAACTTCCGAAAATCGCTTGATGTTTTTAATGACGTCATCCGACGTCGACGTCGTTTTCGCGCAAAATAATCATCCACACAAAATGAAACCAATGGCAAGATAAGAATTCCATCAAAAGCTATAAAAATAACACAAATACAATGAAAAGCAATAGTCATACAATTAACATTGATTAAAAACAATATGAAAGTATACAATAAAAAGGTTATTGAATTTGTATGGCTTAATATTACTTAAAACTCGTTGTTTTGGCGCAGGACGACTCGCAAGCTTGTCGTCCTTTGCCAAAACAACTCGTTCCAAGTAATATTTAGCCATACAAATGCAATAACCTATAATATTATCAATGCTCACAATATTAATGTATTTATATTGTATATATAACATGATTGTTTTCATAATTTCCTGTAAGGAGAAAAAGAATGAATGAATGAATATTTAGATGTGTGATTCCGTTATTATTGTTGTAAATATAAAATACAATTTTATAAAACAATAACTAGTCTATTGGCAGGCACACTCCTTGCCCCGCACCAGAGTCTTACCCGCACCACAGT
>JAWPHD010007750.1:0-124542 GCA_037043455.1 Cyrtodaria siliqua
TCACTTTTTTATTTATTTAAATGTAACCAGGTTTAAAAGTAAACATGATCTTGGATATATAAGTCAAGATCTAGACACCCATTTCAAACACTTCAAGATTTCCGTGTGTCCCTTTAAGAGAAAGGCTACCCGAGTTCGAGTCTCGAACATGCACATTAAGCTATATACAGTTATATAGAAGGATATCGCGATGAACAACCTTCGGCCGACGGCCGCTGGGCCGACACATATTGGGTGACACAACGGGACTAGTGGGCAGCCGTCGGCAAAGGTCCCGGCAACTCGTGGCATTCAATCGCTAGGCTGTATCAGGGATGGGGGAGGGTGTGGGGGGGGGGGGGGGGGGGGGGGGGCTACCCGAGTTCGGGTCTCGAACCTCGTAACTCACCTAGAGCTTTATACAGTATAGTTATATATGTATAGAGGGAAAATAGCGTTGAGCGACTGATGGCCGCTGGACTGATCCACATATTTTGTGACACAACGGGACCGGTGGCCAGCCGTCGCCAAAGGTCCCCGCTGGTACATGGTCCCCTAGGCCTTATCAGGGTGAGGGCTACCCGAGTTCGAGTCTTGGAATGGCACATAGGGTTACATACAGTTATATAGAGGGAAATAGCGTTTAACGACCTTCGGCCGATAGCCGCTGGGCCGACCCACACATTTTGTGACACAACGGGACCAGTGGCCAGCCGTCGGCAACGGTCCTCGCTACGAGTGACACTCGGTCCCTAGGTCGTATAAGGGGGGAAGGCTACGTGACTTCGGGTCTCGAACATGCCACATATAGCTATATAATACATAGCTTTGAGCGACCCGCAGCCGACGGCTGCTGGGCCTACCCACAGGTATTGTGACCCAACGGGAACGGTGGTCAGCCGTCGGCAACGGTCCTCGCTATGCGTGGCACTCAATCCCTAGGCCGTTTCAGGGGAAAGGCTTCCCGAGTTCGGGTCTCGAACATGGCACCTAGAGCTATATACAGTATAGTTATATAGAGAGAAATAGCCTTGAGCGACCCAAAGCCGACGGCCGCTGGGCCGACCCACAGGTTTTGTGACTCAACGGGAACGGTGGCCAACCTCGGCAAAGGTCCCCGCTACGCGTGGCACTCGGTCGCTACACCGTATAAAGGGAGGGCTACCTGAGTTCGGGAGGAGGGGGGTGTCTACAGCCAGCTCAACAACTAATAAATGTTGTGTTGTATTGTTCGGGAGGTTCTGTCATGTAATTTTTTAACAAATTCTCATAAGTTATCAGCTAGAGAAGGCTTGTTTGAGCAAAGAAAATGTCAGCCTGCCATGCACTCCTTGGAAACATATGATGGGTCAATGGCAATATCGCCAGGTGAGAATAGGAATGTTCCATAGAAGAAAGATGGCACTTTTTTTCTCTCATCTGGCGATATGTCGTTGTAACATGTATGTTTAAATTACTTTTTGGAAGAAAAAAATCCAGATTTCGTTTATGTTTTATTAAAAACACAGTTTCCTCCAACAAAATAAAGCAGCATTTACCATCTTCTTATGGGTTTTCTGGTATATTATTGCACATTGGACTGCAGAAATGTTTGTTTTTTTTGTTTTTTTTCGTTATTTCTTTGCACTTTAATGTTTTCCCAATACCTCAATGCATTACAGAAATCGGCGATTTTAGTCATTTTTTCAACATTTGCCCTATAATATAAATACTTGAGCATATATATTATATCTGATACAATATATGACTTGGATATGTATAGTGTGCAACATTTTATTGCTTCAATTTGATAAGTTTATGTTCAAACTATTTTCAAAAGATAATTCCAGATTCCGTCGATTTTTTTTACGGAAATACACATTTTTCGCCTGAAAATTAAGGCAATATTTTAAGCATCATATGGTTCAGGCCTTTTTTCTACTTAATTATTGGACCTTTGTCTATCCAAAATGTTACAATATGTCTTTATTCTATTGTATTAATTTATTTTTTTCTAAATTTTAACCCAATACCCCAAATGGATGACAGAAATCAGTGAGTTTTGTCATTTTTTCCAACATTTTGCCCTAAAATGCCAATATTTGAGCACATATGTTATATATGTTGCTAGGAAAAACTTGAATATATATGCTGTACAACATTCTATTGCTTCAATTTGATCTGTTTATGTTGAAACTAATTTAAAAAAATAATTCCAGATTCCGGGGATTTTTGACAAAAATACACATTTTTCGCCCCAAAATTAAGGCATTTCCAAAAATCATGCGGTTTGGAAGTTTTTTCTATTTAATCACTGGACCTGCCCAAAAAGGTTACAATATTTCCTTTTTCTATTGTATTAGATATATTTCTAATTTTTAGTTAAATACCCCCAATGTATTACAGAAATCAGCGATTTCATTCAATTTTTTAAAAATTTTACCCCAAATCTCAATATTTAAGTATCGGATCCATAAATTATATAGTGGGACATGTAGAGATGCGTTCCGAGAAAGATTCCATCTATTAAAATTGGTTCTAAATATATTCCTTTTTTTTTCTTAAAAATAATTCCAGATTTTGGCGATTTTCATCTAAAAACGCAACGTTTTCCCCCAAAACTCACTAAAGCCCCAACGCTCAGATGGCACACATGTCTCATTTTGAAGCTTAATGTATGTTCTTTCAGAAAATCATAACCTACAAAATTCCCCCATTAAAATTCATACATTAAAGATATTGTCTACTGGTGCGCTAGCTGTCTGGTTCAGTATAGTACCTTTTATATCAACTTTTAACCAATAATTTGGTGCTAGTCTTGTTGTAGGTCAAATGCCAAACATTTAGTGCTAGTCTTGATGTAGGTCAAATACCAATCATTTGGTGCTAGTCTTGCTGCAGGTCGAATACCAATCATTTGGTGATAGTCTTACTGTATGTCAAATGCCAAACATTTAATGCTAGTCTTGATGTATGTCAAATACCAATCATTTGGTGCCAGTCTTACTGTAGGTCAAATACCAATCATTTGGTGCCAGTCTTACTGTAGATCAAATACCAATCATTTGGTGCCAGTCTTACTGTAGGTCAAATACCAATCATTTGGTGCCAGTCTTACTGTAGATCAAATACCAATCATTTGGTGCCAGTCTTACTGTAGGTCAAATACCAATCATTTGGTGCCAGTCTTACTGTAGGTCAAACACCAATCATTTGGTGCCAGTCTTACTGTAGGTCAAACACCAATCATTTGGTGCCATTTGGTGCCAGTCTTACTGTAGGTCAAACACCAATCATTTGGTGCCAGTCTTACTGTAGGTCAAACACCAATCATTTGGTGCCAGTCTTACTGTAGGTCAAATACCAATCATTTGGTGCCAGTCTTAGTGTAGGTCAAATACCAATCATTTGGTGCCAGTCTTACTGTATGTCAAATACCAATCATTTGGTGCCAGTCTTACTGTAGGTCAAACACCAATCGTTTGGTGCCAGTCTTACTGTAGGTCAAATACCAATCAGTTGGTGCCAGTCTTACTGTAGGTCAAATACCAATCATTTGGTGCCAGTCTTACTGTAGGTCAAACACCAATCATTTGGTGCCAGTCTTACTGTAGGTCAAATACTAATCATTTGGTGCCAGTCTTACTGTAGGTCAAACACCAATGAGTTGGTGCCAGTCTTACTGTAGGTCAAATACCAATCTTTTGGTGCCAGTCTTACTGTAGGTCAAATACTAATCATTTGGTGCCAGTCTTACTGTAGATGAAATACCAATCATTTGGTGCTGGTCTTACTGTAGGTCAAATACCAATCATTTGGTGCCAGTCTTACTGTAGGTCAAATACCAATCATTTGGTGCTAGTCTTACTGTAGGTTAAAGACCAATCATTTGGTGATAGTCTTACTTAGGTCAAATACCAATCATTTAGTGCTAGTCTTACTGTAGGTCAAATACCAATCATTTGGTGCTAGTCTTACTGTAGGTCAAATACCAATTATTTAGTTGAAACTTATTTATTTTACATCGATTGTAACAAAAGCTCTATGAACTTATTTGAATCACTCTCGATGTCTTCCTGGGTAGAACCAGTACTAAGCAATGCAGATAAAGTGTCTTGCTCAAGGACACAACGCATGTGGCATTGACGGGAATCGAACCCACGACTTTTGGTCCATGGGTCCAACGCTCTACCACTAGACCACAGCGTACTGTAGGTCAAATGCCAAACATTTGGTGCTAGTCTTGATGTAGGTCAAATATCAATCATTTGATTCTAGTCTTACTGTAGGTCAAACACCAACCATTTGGTGCTAGTCTTGCTGCAGGTCAAATATCAATCATTTGATTCTAGTCTTACTGTAGGTCAAACACCAACCATTTGGTGCTAGTCTTACTGTAGGTCAAGCATCAACCATTTTGTGCAAGTCTTACTTTAGGTCAAGTACCAATCATTTGGTGCTAGTCTTACTGCAGGCTAAATACCAATCATTTGGTGCTAGTCTCGCATATGCTCGTTCGTGAAAATAACACGTTTGATTTTAGTTTCATGACTTCTAACTGTCAAACCAATTGGAGGTAATACAGCTTAATTTTACAGCACAATATGCAATTTTAAATTTATATAATGCCCTTCATACTTTGATATTCAGTCTAATAGCTGACGTAGCAGTCACTGACATAGTTCTGATATATATCATAACCTTTGATATATCATAACCTTTGATATTCAGTCTCATAGCTGACGAAGGTCACTGAAATAGTTCTAATATACATGTATAGCATAATCACCCATTGTAATGGTGAGACACATTCCTGAAATAGTATAAACTTGTATTGGTGAGACACATTCCTGAAAGAGTATAGACTTGTATCGGTGAGACACATTCCTGAAAGAGTATAGACTTTTATTAGTGAGACACATTCCTGAAAGAGCATAGACTTGTATTGGTGAGACAACTGATGTATAGGCCTGGGCCTATATGGCCTAATAGTAGCTGCGCTGATGAATTCACACATTCCTGAAAGAGTATATACTTGTATTGGTGAGACACATTCCTGAAAGAGTATAGACTTGTATTAGTGAGACACATTCCTGAAAGTGTATAGACTTGTATTAGTGAAACACATTCCTGAAAGAGTATAGACTTGTATTGGTGAGACACATTCCTGAAAGAGTATAGACTTGTATCGGTGAGACACATTCCTGAAAGAGTATAGACTTTTATTAGTGAGACACATTCCTGAAAGAGCATAGACTTGTATTGGTGAGACAACTGATGTATAGGCCTGGGCCTATATGGCCTAATAGTAGCTGCGCTGATGAATTCACACATTCCTGAAAGAGTATAGACTTGTATTGGTGAGACACATTCCTAAAAGAGTATAGACTTGTATTAGTGAGACACATTCCTGAAAGTGTATAGACTTGTATTAGTGAGACACATTCCTGAAAGAGTATAGACTTGTATTGGTGAGACACATTCCTGAATGAGTATAGACTTGTGTTAGTGAGACACATGCCTGAAAGAATATAGACTTGTATTGGTGACACATTCCTGAAAGTGTATCGACTTGTATTGGTGAGACACATTCCTGAAAGAGTACAGACGTGTATTGGTGAGACACATTCCTGAAACAGCATAGACTTGTATTGGTGTGACACATTTCTGAATCAGCATATACTTGTATTGGTGAGAGACATTCCTGAAACAGTATAGACTTGTACTGGTGAGACACATACTTGAATGAGCATATACTTGTATTGGTGAGACATATACCGGAATGGGCATATATTCGTATTGGTGAGGCACATACCTGAATGAGCACATACTTGTATTGGTGAGACATTCCGGAAAGAGCATATACTTGTATTGGTGAGACACATTTCTGAATCAGCATATACTTGTATTGGTGAGAGACATTCCTGAAACAGTATAGACTTGTATTGGTGAGACACATACTTGAATGAGCATATACTTGTATTGGTGAGAGACATTCCTGAAACAGTATAGACTTGTATTGGTGAGACACATACTTGAATGAGCATATACTTGTATTGGTGAGACACATACCGGAATGGGCATATATTCGTATTGGTGAGGCACATACCTGAATGAGCACATACTTGTATTGGTGAGACATTCCTGAAAGAGCATATACTTGTATTGGTGAGACACATTTCTGAATCAGCATATACTTGTATTGGTGAGAGACATTCCTGAAACAGTATAGACTTGTATTGGTGAGACACATACTTGAATGAGCATATACTTGTATTGGTGAGAGACATTCCTGAAACAGTATAGACTTGTATTGGTGAGACACATACTTGAATGAGCATATACTTGTATTGGTGAGACACATACCGGAATGGGCATATATTCGTATTGGTGAGGCACATACTTGAATGAGCACATACTTGTATCGGCGAGACACATACCTGAATGAGCATAGACCTGTATCGGCGAGACACATTCCTGATTGAGTACATACTTATACTGGTGAGACGCATATCTAAATGAGCATATACTTGTATCGGTGAGACACATACCTGAATGAGCATAGACATGTATTGGTGAGACACATACTTGAATGAGCATAGACTTGTATTGATGAGACACATACCCGAATGATCATAGACTTGTTTTTTCTTTTTTTGTATATAAAACTTTATTGATATTTACAACAATAATAACAGTATTACACATATAAACATTTGTATATAATATATGGATTACATATCACTTTCTGATCACTTACATTAAGTATAGTTGTGTCGTACAAACGAGTTAGATATCAATCAATAAGTTGTAAAACAATTGTACTATTCGTGTGTTGAATGATTTGCAGCGCTCCTTTATATAACGGAATAAAAAAGAGTATTCGTATTTAAACAAGGCAAATATATCCACACGGTTTGTTTTTACACTCGCTTATAAAATATGATTTAAATATACAGAAGCCAACAAGTGCTAAAATCTCGTTTACGTCATAATATTCATTAGAGTTTATTTTATATCCGATTACAATATTTTTAAGCGTTTTCATTGTCGCCGAGATGCCACATGTTTTGAACAAATATGTTATCTTTTCCCAAAAAGGTTCAACTTCTTCACAGTCTATGAAAAAGTGTTTATATGTTTCCGTTTCACCACATACTCGACAAAATGGATTTGCGCTGATCTTCCATATATATTGCATTTCCATAAAAGGAACAATTCGGTGTATTAGTTTATACTTAAACTGCTTAATAACGTGTGAATATGTTTATACACATGTAACCAGATGAATGTAGTAGTAAAGTATGTATTCCAATAAGTATGAACATATGGTTTAGAGAACTTTTTATTTACCAAGCATTTATACATTTTCTTATTATCTGTTGCTTTCAGGTCTACTGCTTTTCCTTTTTCGAAATAAATCTGTAGTTTAAGTTCTGTTTAACACGAGTCATTTTTGAATGCTCCAATTTTAATTTTTTTTTTTCCATGCCTTTGGAATTACATGTTTGACTGTATTTATTTGAGATATCCAGTTTGATTTATCAGCCAGTTTATCTAGTACATGGGTTTCTGCTATTTCACCATTTGCATTTATTATATCATTTATTGAAAATCAGACCTGATTTAATCCAGTTTTTGAAAATCAGACCTTTGCCATTTGTTTTCAGTTTTTTATTTCCTCAAGTTATTTGTTTTCTTATGACTTCAAAATTATCAAATTTCATGTAAGTTGTTTAGCTTACGTGTATCCAACTGGTGATCAAATCGACATAAAAGTCCGGTATAGTCTGGTAATTCGGGATCATTTTATTATTATCTATATTCATATGAAAAATCAAATAATTTTCACCAAATGTATCCAGAAAATATCTTAGTAAAACCTTCCAGTTAGCTTCCTCATTATCTGTTAAAGACTTAACCCATTTTGTTTTAAGTGATATAAAGAAAGATGCAGGATCGCACATTTCAATACCGCCGCTCAATTTGTCACCTATTAATGTAGTCCAAAGAAAGTTAATTTTCTTTTTTGCCAATTTTTAATAGACATTTCTGAAAGAGCATAGACTTGTATTGGTGAGACACATACCTGAATGAGCAAATACTTGTATCGGCGAGACACATACCTGAATGATCATAGACTTGTATTGGTGAGACACATATCTGAATGAGCATAGACTTGTATTGGTGAGACACATACCTGAATGCGTATAAACTTGTATTGGGGAGACACATACCTGAATAATCATAGACTTGTATTGGTGAGACACATACCTGAATGAGCATATACTTGTATTGGTGAGACACATACCTGAATGAGCAAATACTTGTATCGGCGAGACACATACCTGAATGATCATAGACTTGTATTGGTGAGACACATATCTGAATGAGCATAGATTTGTATTGGTGAGACACATACCTGAATGCGTATAAACTTGTATTGGGGAGACACATACCTGAATAATCATAGACTTGTATTGGTGAGACACATACCTGAATGAGCATAGACTTGTGTCAGTGAGAAACATACCTGAATAAGCATAGAAGTAGTGCAGAAACTGGGGGTAACAGCGCAATTCACCCTTCGGGGTCCCCTACACGAAAAGCTGGAATATTTGCGTGTAACGGCATGGACAAATTTTTCCTCCATGAAAAGTTGGCAAATTTGCGTTTTGCGGCGTGCGGGACAAGCTAAAAAAAACTAATCGGAGACAACAATCAGTTGCAAGTCGAGGTGACACTGTGCTGTCAAGCACCAACAAATTTAAAACACGTTTTGCAAACCCAGAAGGGTGAACTCAACTGGTACCCCCAGTTTCTATACTACTCACAAATAATTGATAATATAACTTGCTACTTCTTTGGGACGAGCGCAACTATTTTATTTTTTTATTTTGAGCGAATCTACTTTCGGCGAAGTTTCCAAATCACACGACCCAAAACGGCATCAACTCCGGGTCTAGTCTCGACTGTTAAACAAAATCAGAAGGAACAAAGCAATCATCTTCATCATCACTATACATATTAAATTCCATCATAGAATATTTTATTTTCTGCATTTACGTATTTTGCACTTCAAGAAATATAAAAAGATCGGACAGGAAAAGTAGCATTGAAGGAGGACAGTCAACCACACAACACAGAAACAAACACGCAAACAGACAAACAAGAAGGCAAAAGTAATAATAAATGCAAATGACATCACAAACACAAAAGGGTTGACAATAGGGCTACCGCCTTGAAACGGTCAGTAGGCCATTGGGGGTGGTGAGGGGGGGAGGGGGGGGGGGGGGGGGGCGTTTAAACCGATTCTAGGGTGCACCAAACCTCACACTTACCCTACTGTCATCCCATTAAAACAGGACAGTGTAAATAAAGAAATCCCCGCCATGATCAAGTTGAAAAGCTTTCCATTGATATAATCTAGTTTTTCTAGATAATACAATACATTTCTAATTGTAATCGCCCTCTTTTGCTGATTTGACTTTTTTTACTATCTAGGAAATCAGCATTATGTTTGAAGCAAAAATATTTGTTCCCCGGCTTATCAAAATATCACAATAGTTTACGAAAGACTTTTTCTCAACAAAACCACAAGCCGCCAGTGAGTTTATTTTCTTAACAAAATCAAGAAAGCTTTTTTCATTTTTTCTCCTTTGTTGATGGTAACATCTCATGGTTTACTTCAGCTGGAAGGTTGTTAGCTATGTCAGCCACAATTTCACTAATTTTCGACTGCATAAAAGTCAATTAAGTTTTCAGAACGTCCTACCAAAGCATCGTTTACATGATCTTTCTTGATAGCATTATTTTTTTCATATACATTTATCATCTGATTTTCTATGACATTGTTTTTTGTTTTTTTAATAATCTTGCTTGAAATCTTCAATTTCTTTGTTTGTTGCATCTATATATGTTTTTTGAAAACTATCAATTTCTTCTATTGCTTGATCTATGAGAACTTTTGCAGCACTGTTAATTTCCTCATCAACCTTTTTCATCCAATCTTCCTTAAAAGCTGTTAGTTCTTTCTACAGTCTCAGATTTTGCAGGAAAACGAAGTGGATACTTTTTATTTTTGCTGAGTATACTATAGCCTGCCAGATGGTGATCACCTACATAGGAGCCTTGTTTTAATTATTATTATTGCCTTTCAGTAAGAGAATGATACGACGCATCTGTGGTCCAGGACAATGTTGAAGCTTCCTCAGCTCAAACTGTATGCATATGTATGATTGAACTTCACAACTTTAGAAAATTCAGGTATTCCTGCAAGAACGACACTACTCCAGATGTGCTAGAGATGACATCATTTTATCTATGCTTTCAGCTGGTGTTTAAGGTTCGACATGGGATATCATACTTAGCCAAATCAGACCCGACGTGTGTTTAAAAAGTGTCATACTCTTAGACTTCAACTACTGTGGCCAAACCTGTAGACAGGAAGAGAATGGCATACCAATGTCTGAAGTGCCTGCAACGGTTCAACCGTGTATACATCGAGGCGAGGTTGTGGTTGCCCACATCCTAAAACATCATGTGGTGCCAGATGAAGTGCCATTCCACTGCACACTGTGCCTCTTCAAGTGCACTCAACGGGAGGAGCTTGAAGCCTATGTAGAGTCGTTCAGCCGTCACAGGCTGTTGTTGGCGCAAAAGCACATTGAGCACCAACCAAAGATGCTGGTAACCAGCTCCGCACCGTATACGATCAGCGAGAGAGATATGGTGGCCTTGTCAGCAGATGAGTCGCAGCACCACTTGCAGTCTCTGGCCAGGAAAAGGACACCTGTCCCGACACCAGTCCAAAACAAGGCTGATGTTACTCAGAGGACACCTAACCCAACAACCTTCCGAGACTATCCATCTCCAACAATGCGGACATGCTGCAGCAGGCATTTGCAAATGGTTTTCCTGGTGAGTTAAGCATCTTTGATGCCATCCCATCTCCGAGGCTAATCTCGGTAAGGACTGAATGAATCGAATTATCTTTTGCGGCGGAGGAAATAACCCGCATTGTAAGCTTTAGTTAACACGAATTCGTTAAATATTAATGAAGTTTTATGAATCAAGCGCTTTGTTTACATTGTTTGCCGTGAAACCAATCAAAAGGTCACCCCTCACCCATGTATCAGTATCCAGAGCCAGAAGTAAACTACCCGCTGTTCTTAAAACATTTAGTTTTCTTGTTATGCAAACAAACGTAATTTATTTGGAATAAAAGTTTAACTGAATATGCGTATAATGAATTATGAGTTGGTTACTCTTAATTCGACGCTCCAGATTTGAGGTTGGGTCTGGCTGGGTAAAACCGTTTATACCGTTTATATTGTTTGAATATTAGTTGTGTTAAAATATGTGTTATATATATATATAGGAGTACCTCGTCGCCAGTAGGTTTATAAACGGTTTAAATTTGTTGTAAAAATGTGTCGATGGCGGGATATAGTCCACTCAGCCTGTGAACCCACATCAAACTAATTGCAACAGAAATGATTTTCTGATTTTCTGATAGATACATATATTGCGAAAAATCACAAAAAAGTCTAGGAAAATCTAGTTAGGGGAAATAAGTTTTTTTATGGCTCAAAAATGTGCGTTTGTCATAAAATCACTGCAGGTTTATGTATATGTATATCTGCAACATTTTGTTACGAATAATACATTTCAATGAGGTATTATAATATAAAAATATAGCTAAATAATAAAAATTGAAAAGTTTAAATGAACGATGCATATAAATGCCTATTTTAGCACTGTTTCTTAAAATTCGCATATTGAATTACCCCACCCACTTAATTACAATGTATCTGCATTTCAATGTAAAACTGTGTTATAGGCAGTTTCATAGAACATTTTTTGTAAACATTCATAATAAGATCGACGAGTAAGCACTGGAGGTGAAACATTGACTAATGTATGATAATCGTCGGCATTGTCGGCAACTATAAATACCCACGTCTTTGGCATTAAAATGTTATTTCTTTACGTATTTGCAACAGAAACACTTTATCTGCACATAAACTATTATTGTGAAAAGCATTAGGTAGTCGCAGTTTGACTGACGTAGCTTTAAAAACACAAATATGTATATCTGTACATATCTGACTGTGCTTGATAAAAAAAACAATACCTTAATTAAGGATCCTTCTTATTACTTGACTTACATAAACTTTATGCATTCTTTGTTAGCAAAACATGACCTCTGTGATCCAAGCTTCTTTGATAATAACTTCGGAGAGAGATAAGGAAAGTATAAAGAGTTTTATTACCATGAGTTTTTCAATACCGAGTGACGATACTCATGACAACACGTCCAAATAAACAAACACATGCTAGCGCACTCATTTGTTTGTGCGAAATCTCACTCAGGCTAGATATCCCGTATTGAAAAACTCATGGTAATTAAGTTATATAATACATTTTTCTAAACTGTTAGTGTTTTTTTTTTATTTGCAATACAAAATTACAGTATTTTTGCACCCAAACTATTGCCAGTACAAAATTATAGTCATAATACGACATATTTTAGATTATAACTGTGATCACTTACATGTATACTGTCCCTTGTAACAAACTTGACTTGCACAGACGTTTGGCAATTCGTTCTAGAAAAATATAATCAATATGACCCCTGCTCCTTGAAATATACTTTTGGGTCAGATTATGGCATGTTAAAGTCTCTTTATGGCAAATTTTACAACATACACCGTTTCTAAACCTGTATATAACTAAAACATTTTGAGAATCTTAACTTACACATTTTGAGAATCCAAACTCTATAGACACAATATAAACGGCTTTAACCAGCCAGGACAAACTCCAAAACTGCAGCGTCAAATTAAGAGATCAACTCATATTTATTTTTACGCATATTCAATCATGAGTATTTTAGGAACCCGTGAATACGTTTAATCGGTACATATACATAAGTATATGACCTGAACACGCGGATAGTTTTAATAAACGGTTTTGTAGTGTAATTTTGCCATTATTTGGCGGGGTACTTCTTTTACATTTTAATTGTATGTTGTTAATGCAGTCACTACTCTGTTTATATGCATAGAGCCTTACAGTAACTTACAGCCAGACTATGCTAATACAAACGCAAAATCAAATAGTTAACATAGTTTGTGGAAGGCTTATAACTTAGGAGAACTCAATAGAATATAATAATACTTTGAAACATATGCCAAATGTATTATCACGAACACATTTAAGAACTACTGCACTTTTGCATTGTGCCCTATGAATGACCTTGCTTACCATGAAGCAGGGCCAACGGGTAATTTTGCAGTATAGGTAGTGCATACATGACAAACATGTATCAACACACATTAAAAAGTTAGCATACCAAAACAAGTAAAATTATTTCAAATTCAGAAAGGAAATCAGATAAACACGAAATTTGGCGGTAATATTTTCTGGCTTAAATATGTTTTCTACTCAAAATTATGGACTAAAATAACAATAGTTTAATATGAGAACATAAGTGAAGAGGTTTCAGATGTCAATATTCTCTTCTAGTGCTTTTGTAACATGAATCATTCTTGAAATTATCACTTTTAATAATAAGTGGTGACCAGGATAGGTTGTGGTAGTGTCTTGATAGATCTCTTGCATCGATCAGAACGGTAAATTGTGTATATCTATGCCTATAACATTAATATAAACTACTTGTAATTAGACAGTATTAGTACTTCACATCACCTTGCAGTTTGGCATGACACAATTACAAAAGCTAAGAACCACAGCGGTGGCGTAATGGTAGAGCATCCGCCTCGCATGCAGGAGGTCGTGGGTTCAATACCCAGCCGGGTCATACCAATGACTAGAAAAACGATAATAGTAGCTCCATTGCTTGACGCTCAGCATATCAGCATATAAAGGGTAGTGCTAGGACTATTCGGCCTGGTGTCAGTATAATGTGACTGGGTGGGGTACCATATCATGTGTCTATACTGATCAACCCTAAAAAGGGCTAATGCTCATTCAAATCAAGTTGCAAATAATATATAAATCGGTAAGGGTATTCAAGCTTTTTGCGATATTGTACTAGATTTGGCATTATCATTCAATAGTGAAAGCTATGAGTTATTGATATACTAGCTAGTAATTAACATTGCGAAGTAGTATCATTGCGAAGTAGTATAACCGACAATGCCGACGGCTACCATATAGAGGCCAATATATTAACCCAACACTTCATCATCAATCTTAATTGTCTTAAACTGTAACAAGACATGCATATAACATAGCATTAACTTTGATATGCAATTTCTCTATTGTGATTTCAGTGGGTGGGGTAGTTCAATATGCACTTTTCAACAAAGAGCGTTAAAATATACCTGTATTTTGTAATTGTTCAAAGATGTAATTGTTATGATTAATTAAGGTCTTAATAGTGTAATACATCATTAAAATATCAAAATTCCAAACAAAATGCAGCAGCTACAAATAACTCTAAATCTGGTGTTGTTTTATGAAAAGCGTAAATATCGGAGCTATAAAAAACCTATTTCCCCTATCTAGATTTTTCTAGACTTTTTTGTGATTTTTCGCAATATATGTCACTATCAGAAAATCAGTAAATCATTTCTGTTGCAATTTGTTTGATGTTGAATGGTAAAATTTCACAGGCTGAGTGGACTAATAGGGACAATCACAGTCATTTCGGAAAGTATTCTCTCCAACAAAGAGAACTAAATAGCGATAAATGTCACACTAACGACATTCTATATCATACATACTTCAGTGTGGTTGAGTGTCTCTTTAAAGGTCATCGTTTAAACTTGAAAATGTTTTTAATTCACGTCACCGTGGTGAGCGTTATAACCAAAATATACGTGGTAAGTTATCCTATGTTCACTTATAAAGCTTCACCGCATTAAACAAGACGCTCTACTGGTCAATTAAACAGGCCATAACAGTTGCGCTATGTCCCCTGGTGTTGGGACGGCAGTTCTGTTCATGTCCAGAAAATGTACAAATGGTTATAGGGTGGGGATCTCAAAGATGTTCAAGTTTAGTTCTGACCCAGGGGCTTATCCGTAGTACTGGGAACGGACCCTGGAACCGATGCTGGTTGACTGGTTGTGCCCGTCTGTTCATGCCCAGTGAGTGTAATTATGGTTATAGGGTGGAGCACTTTCCAAGTTATGACCCAGAGGTTATGACCCCAGGGGCCAATGCTGGTTGGATGGTTGTATTCGTCTGTTCATGCCCAGTAAGTGTATCATGGTTATATGGTGGGGATCTCAACGGTTTCTAAGTTATGATCCAGAGGCTCTGTCCCAAAGGGTAGGGACGGACGACCCGGAGCCTGTGCTGGTTGGATGGTTGTATTCATCTGTTCATGCTCAGGGAATGTATAACTGTGATTTCAGAGAGAAAATATTTTAAAGTTGTTCCCTATGTAAGTCTATGTAAAACATGTATCCCTGGGGTGGGATCAAATTTGACCCAATGGTCTCGATTTGAGTTTTTTAGAAGCCCATAAGATTACGGTACGTGGAAAATATTAGACCTCTAGCTCAGAGATCGTTAGATCTCTAGTTTCAGAGAAGAAGATTTTTTTTAATACTTGCTTTTATAACTTTATTTAGTGCTGGGAACCTTTGGGATGGAGCCAGACTTTATCCCAGTCACCATTTGAACAAACTTGGTAGAGGATCCTAAGCGTATGCTGCATGCAATATACATGTACGAGAGATATAAACCTTGTGTTTTCAGAGAAGACACCTTTTTAATAATATTTACCTATATAAATCTATGTAAAATATGTGAACCCTAGGGCAGGGCCTTTTTTGACAAAATGGGACACAATGGTAGAAGACCATAAGCTGAGGTAACAAGCAATCTATGAGCTCTGTGCACTGTGGTTTATCTCTAAACAACGTTCTATACAAGTCTATATAAAACTTGAAAAAATCTCTATATACAAACATTGGACCCACGTGGCGCGACTATTTTGACTCCGCGGACTATATTTGATAAAACTTGACAGCCAGAACTTTCATTAATATCAAACTAGAAGGCCACGGCCTGCATGTCGAGCACTATGTTGAAGAAGTCCAGATTTTGATTTGGCCAATACCAGTGTCAATCCTATGAGACGTGAACATTCTGGTGCACCTACCTAATGTAGGTCACAGCGACCCGAAATTTTGCACATTATGTGAGATGCACCTAAGCAACATTCTGCTGAAGTTTGGTGAAAATCCTGCAAGAAAACAGCAAGACACGCGTGTTGTAGCGGAGATTGGACGTGGCCAATATTTCCTCCAAAGTAGGTCACAGTGTCACGACATTTTGGCATAATGTAAGATAAGATGCATAAAAATAAACTTCTGGTGAAGTCTGACTTCTGGTGAAGTCTGGTGAAAATCCTGCAAGAGAGACGCAAGATATGCAAGATAGGCGTGAGTAATATTTTGTACAGAGTTGGTCACAGCGACACAAATAGTTGCGCATAATGTTAGACGCATGTCGTAGCGGAGACCGGTCGTGACCTATATTGCATCAAAAGTAGGTCACAGCGACCCGAAGTTTTGCATATGATGTTAGATGCATATAAGGAACTTTCTGGCGGAGTTTGATGAATGTCGTAGCAAGACCGGGCGCGATCTACATTTCGTTTGAAGTAGGTCCTAGAATTTTGCGCATAATGCTAGATTCATATAAAAAAAGGCTGATGGAGTTCTGTGAAATTCAGCATAAATGATACAATATATCGTAGCGGAGACCGGACGTGACCTTTATTTTAGTAAAATAAGGACCATAACTCTGGTGTTACTTATCCCATATAGCTGGATTTCGAATTTGTCTGAGCTTTCATTAATATCAAAAATCTGGCAAAGTATGGTAAAGATCAACTTGAAGGTGCCAGAGTGTTCACAATGCAGACTATGGCATTTTTCAGTAAAACATGGTAGTATTACTAATCCGATCTGGCTAGTTTTCGAAGTTATCTGAGACTTCATTGACATAAAGACCCTGGCAAAGTATGGTAAGATCCGATTAGTAACGAAGTCCCTATCCTGTTTTCACAAGGGTAAAAGTTAACAGACGGACGGAAGACAGGCAGCTCGCCATCCCATCATCTCTGCTGGCATTCGGCCATTAGAGCTAACATCATAAAATAAATGTTCAGGTACAACAATAAAGTAATATATGTCAACACGAATTAAAAAAAAAGTCAATACCATTTCTGTTAGTTATAGCATAAACAAGCGGACATTACTTAATTTAACGAGTTGATTTCGCTCAGTGTCAAGAGCATGCAGACGCTAGAAACAGAAATTATCAAAATCTCGGACTCTTTTTAAATAACAGGCTAATGTATATCAATATTTTGTTCTTTTATCTAATGCAGAAGACCTGACAATGTCCAGTTTAATGCAACATTGCTTACACATTCTGCGTAACCCTTTAACAATGGTATGTAGTCAATTCCACTGGTAAGCATATGGAGAAATATTCTTGCGGTCCTTAACTTATTGTCAGGAGTATATTTTCAGCGTTGTTTCAAGCAGCAGTATTGGCAATAAACCCTACAGGACTTGTATCACACGTTCTTTCAGGTCCGTAGCCGGCCGTGAAACGCGTTAAATCTCTTCCTAGAGTGGTCTCTATTCTCTCTGGAGTTTTTTGTTTTTTGTTTTATTTATTTCTACATTCTATTTCCTTTGTCTCAATCCATTACATGGACAGATTTTCAGTTTAAAGTTGGATATTCAGAACTATCTAATTGATTTTATTTGATATGCCATTAAAATGTCTACTTCAGTACTTGGCATATTGCAATTTGTCATAATGCAAGTTCAAAATGACACAAAATACAATGGCGGATATCCCTTCATACATATATGGTACCTTCTCAAATACTATTGAGGCCTCTGTTTATTGACTATGTATATAGTGCATGCAACATTCTTCATAGCAAAATTTATACAAAGTTGAGATCTAAATTACCGATAAATATGTCAATTTGGCGGGCGTATTTTATGTCAAATTGGCGGATGTAATTTGCAGTCATGCAGCCTTTATTCCGTTAGACTCAACAATTTCGGCTTCCCTATAAAAGGATGTTGGGTCTTACATCAGTTACACCTGGTCGACAATAGCCGTTGTAGCCGCTGTGAGCCTGTGAAGTTATATTTTACTCTATAAATCGCTGAAGGTAAGCTTTTTTTTCTTGCTTTTATTACACATTTTGTCTACATTGTTTTGATATATTTGCTATCTTACAAGTGCTTCATGCTTTTCGTCATGTACGTGTCAATATAAGCGACATTTTTAGTTTGATTTTATACTTAATAAATTTAGGTTGAAGATATCTTGGACTAGTCTTACGATAGATATTGCCCGTTGACTAAGTGAAAAGATGATAAAGTACAATAAGATCACAAAAGAAGAATTTAGTATTGCCTTAAAGTATCATATGCATTAATATTAATGATAATTATGCACCAAAAACTAGCTGAGTCCTTCAGTTTTTCCGGCAAACTATTTCATTAACAATATCAATTATTAAGGGTCTAGTATGGCGAATATTTAAATCGAATATGCTACTGAAACACAGTATGATGATTAAACTTGACTGGACACCAAGTTTTCTTCTATATCACTCCCAATCCCTTTAAACCCTCAATTTCAGTGATATTAATACATGCTAGTTTTGCAGATTAATGGGCAATTATCACAGCATGTGGTCGTTATTGACAACGTCCCTCTGGGTTATGTTCATACAACCAAGAAGTCCTGTATTTATCTGCATTAAAACTGAATAAGACAGAAATATTTAACATATGTTTATGTATCTAAAATCAACATGTGTTAGCAGATAAAGTATATACGATGCTAGTTTATGCAGGAAATAAATGTAAATGAAATAAAGATTTTCCCTCAATAAAAAAAAGATATCCTGTTAGTATACAACCCGCTAGTTATTTCTTTTTTACCATTATGTTCTATTCATATCCAGACAAAATGAGTTTTGAGATTCATGGTATAAATAATGCAGCATGATTTTGCAAATGGCAATGAATATCTCCAAACTACATGTATTTTATCTTTTTATGTGTTGTGCTGGTCATTAGTGAGACTGAGAATGTTTTTTTTTATTGTTTGTTTTATTTTATATTCAAAATATTAATATTGTGATTACATTTTCTGTCAATACCGTCATAGTTGTTTTGTGTTATTCAATACTATTTAATTTCTACTATGCTGGATTAAATTTCCCATATGTCTTTAATAATACGGAGCTGAAATGCAATTACATATTTTAGGAGGCTTTGACCTGTAAATTTAGGTCAGCATGCTGCTATGATCATCTAAAAACACACTGCTCAAATCTTCACCCTGATTGTGAACTTTAACAGGATGTAGCCAACCGATTTTGAGTACAAAAATATAGGAATATAGGATTTTTTCCCCAAAAATACAGGAAAAATATAGGAATTTCAGACTAAAGATTTAGAAGTTATACGATTTTTTTAAATCCTTAAAATACATTTTGACAGGTTGTTTAACATTAAAAAAACACATTTATTATGGTCAAAATAAACAACAACACAATTGTAATGGCGCCCCCTCCCCATATAGCCATTTATCTCCTCTCCGATTCTTTCTGTTTCCTGTAAAATTTATAAAAACAATGACAATTATAATATTTGAGTATTTAAAGTACAAACAGAAAGAAACAACTTTAACAAGATAGAAATGAAACATAATATATCTTGGTTATTTTCAAGAATCAATATAGATGAACAAATGGAAGCAGTTTCAATCATCGTGTGTGGAACAGACAAAGCTTGACTTTCAAATTCTTTAGCTTTCATAACACTATCTAGCTTTTCTTTCCTTTATATCATTAGTCCAGTTGCAGCATTCAATGAAGCGTTTGATGTCTGCTCTGCTTCACCAAGTTCCTTCTGCTTTTGACTTTTTTGCCTCCAACAATTTTTCATAGTCTGTCCTTAATTTTTCATCATCTTCTTTCTTCTTTTTCCTAAGCATGTCGTCTCTATTCGTCCTTGCTTTTTCTTCTGCCAGTTTGTCTAGGTATAATTAATGAGCATTTATCATTGATAGCTTCAGGTCTTTGGTGAAAGGTATTTTATCTGCTCGATGCTCTGTTGGATCATAAAACTCAACTCCGTCTTTTACCATTCTTAATCCATTAATTGTCTGTTCACTTAACTGAGACCTTTCTTTTGCGACAACATTTACATTGACCGTTAGACTTCTTTCAACATCAGCATTCCCACGAGGGAGGGTAAGAGCTTTTTTACACTACTGATTGCAAAACCGGAGTCTGATTTTACCGGAGTCTGATTTCATATCAAACATTCCTCTTCAGTAATAGTCTACACGAACTTCTTCCTTGCTTTGTGAAATCTTTTTATCACTGTCATCGTTTTGAACCCCCTTTTGAATGACAGTGCTAGGTTCTGGAAGATTTTGGTCATTCTGGAGGCATTTCGATACATCAGTTACAGCTGCTAAGTACAAGTCTGCAGGAAGTTGTCGTGTTACTTCCTGGATCATTCTCACTGACGCGGATGATTCTTTACTTTTGACATGAGCTGGCTTTAAACACTCCAAACTCATAAGAAGTTTGTTCGACAGAGTAAGTTGCTTTTCAAGTACTCAACAGTCTTGACAAAGAAGGCCCTTATACACAGAAGTATCTTTCTCTGCTGATCAGGTTTTATCGATCAGGTTTCATCTTCTTGAGTCGGTTTCTGACTTTGTCTCTCAGTACTAATTCCTCATCTGGTAGTTGAAAATTAGAATTACATTCAACATCTGATAGTTCCCCTCCAGTCTTACCATCAACTGCTTCTGGTTTCAGAAACCTGATCATGAGATTCACCACTGTCTCTTGCATGTTTTCATAAAGGACCTGGACCTTTGGTACTTCAGAGTGAAACATCAGCAGGAAACTCTGGAACAGAGAAATACATCATCCAAAATCAGGGCTTCAAACAGGGTTTCAGAAGAGCTGTCTGAATTGAATCCTCTTATAGTTAACACTATTTGGATCCGCCTTCTCGTGCTTTCCAAGATCCTTGACAAATGCTGTTATAGAGTCCCACTGCTCCAGGAGTCTTATTACAGATTGTCCTAACCTCTGTGTGTCTTTGGAACATTGATCATAATTTCTCTACATCACAGTTAAACTGAGCTGATCGGTAGGCCTCTCTTCTTGCAGCACTGTATTTAAACAGCTGATAAAGGTCCATACAGAGCTAATCCACTTTACTTCCAAACTCATCCAATTCCTTTCCAAAGCTGTTGTGAAGAACATAAATGTTACAGTAACCATTGTTGACAAAATCCTTATAGTCGGGATGCTTCCCTTTGATGTGGTCGCTTAACTTTGCAGAAATAGTCTTATCACGTTTCGACCATCCATTCCAAGAGCATCAATCATTTGTACTGTCCTCCATAAATGACTCCATTATAGATTCAGCAACACTTGCTCACTTTGCGTGTCCAAGACAGAGTGCTTTTAGAACCTACAACAGACCTCCTTTCTAATTGGGGACCAATATCTAAGTCTGAGATCCATTTGCTTCTTCACGTGGGCTTGTGTTGTCTCATCAAAATGCAATGAGAATTTATTCTGTGAAACATGAAGATCATCAATCAGAGCTCTCCTGAAAGGAGGACACATTCCATCACTTGGCAAGTAAGATAATTTGGTTTTGTTAAGGGTCATAGCCTTTGCAACCTTTGAGTCTGGAAACATGGACATACATATATTTGCAATTCCATTACATGACCTAAAACTGTAGTTAGCACTTGCAACTTTGACAGTCCGGATATATTCAGCTTTTAACACTTCATCTCCAAGAACACTGATGTTAAGAGTTGGTTCTTTGTAAGCGGAATACGATCCAGGGTTATTAGAAACCTGAGAGAACACCAACTTTGTGACTTGTCACTACCCAAAGCTATTTACTGTTTATGAACTTTTCCCCTTTGCAAGTTGTAACACCTGCCCTTTTCCACTATTGTCACATCTAATTATCCTACAGTATGCATGGTAATCATCATTTCCCTTTCTACACCATTATCGAACTGTCTGTCCATTTGCATCTATGGCCTGTAACTAGCTAACTTGAAATTTAGTGTTTCCCCCGGGCATTTCTTTAACCTGAAAATAGATGTATACACATCATATGGTCTATAACCAAAAACATAAGCAATGACATAAAAAAAGCGTTTGTTTTGTTTTTAGTTATTTGATAGTACACTCAAGTGATATGAAAACGCAACACGGGAATTTCCGCTATATATTGTATATACTGCACACTTAATTGCACATAATATTCCAAAGAAATCCCAAGATGTTTTTTAAAAAGAAAGTTGCAGTTAACTAGAGAAAGGACACAACTGTGATGTTGTAGACGTTTTAATCACACTACACTTTGTAACAAGAACTTCATAAATGTTGAAGTAGCTCTTTGAAAATGTGAGCTAGTTCAGTACTGTATTTAACGTTAATAGCTTGCAAAATGTTGCATCCTAAGTTTGCTCACATGATTGAGCCAAACGCGTACTCTGTGAATAATGAAACACTGAAGGAATACTATTTGCTGTATTATTTGTTGTTTTAGTATTTTTTCCAAAAGGAAAGGTCTTACGTAGCCATGTACCATTCAATTAAAAGCAGCATATTGTACATACAATATATAGCAGAAATTCCCGTGTTGCGTTTTCATATCACTTGAGTGTATATATTTTAGTTTTGTTTTAGATTTCCTAAAAGAAATCAAACTATATAAATCATTATAATGTGTTCTTATATATATTTACTTGTTATATACCCGTTGATGGGCAATTGTTTATTTACATAATTATATAGTTTATAATACTAGCATATCATCCCTTATTTTTTAATATTTTTATCTTTATATATTTACATTAATTTTTAATTACTACTTAATTTCTGCACTTTAGTCGGTTTTTGCGCACTATATGACCTATTTATGTGTCGACGAGCAGTAAGACACCATTCATTCATTTTATGTTCAATGTTAAAAGCCAGACTGTCTATCTAAAAGGAAAATATCAGTATTCCAATGTTAACGGCCCCGTATTCAAATGGCATATATTTGCTACCGTTTCATAAATCTAAACATTTTCCACATCAACAGTCTGTTTTATCAAGTTATTTTTATAATGTTGCCGAAGAATTACGTTTTAATTAGTGCTTTTTATAACTCTAGCTGTACTAGGCATTACCATACAGAAATCATTAATGATAATCTGTAAAAAGTTCCAAACACTATAGGCCTGTTCCCTTTTCCACTGCCAACAATAACTAAATGTTTATAATTATAGCTGTAGAAACATAAGTAGATTAAATAACTTTACTTTTTGGAATGAAATGTCATAATACAAAATACATACTTTTCATTTTAACTTTTTTTCCAGATCATTATTAAAATATAGGAATTTTGGAAAAATATAGAAAGAATATAGGAATTGCCAAATTTACAGGAATTTATCAAGAGTGGCCACCCTGCTTTAAGCTTCCAGATACAATTCAGGTACTCCAGATCTAGAAAATAAAGAATATTTAATATTTATTTTTATTTAAATGAATTTATTGACTGTTAATTCATTTATTTCCCTTCATTTCACTGAAAGAGCACAATGTTGTTTGGTTTATCAGGCCTACATGTCAGCTTGTCTTTATCCCATTATGTATGGTAAGCCACTTTACTGTTTATTCAACTTTATATCTCCATTGTTATAGCTAAAATAAATCAGTAGATGTTGTTATAAAATGCAATAAACATCATCTGTATACATTGTAACAATCGCAGAATAAATCACTGAACTGACAATAAACAATAACTTCATGTGTGTGCACTGACCATTGAATAAACAAACTCTGAGGACTTTTGACACTAGAGAAGCTCAATGATAGGCAATAAATTGATGTTTTCTTTGATACACTGTTTCGGGTGTTGTTCATGAATTGCCTAAAACCACATCACCATTCTTTAAGAATCTTTTCTCCAACAGTATATTATAAAAATGTTAAGACCGTGTTTACCTATTGAAATGATTTATTATATATATATATATATATATATATATATATATATATATTTTTGTAAATTAATTAATATCAATTTTTGCAACTGCATAGGTGCACGAGGGTCGGGGAGGACCATCCCTCTGTGCACCTTACAATACATTATGCATACAATTATATACAATATAACAGTGAAAAAAAATCATATATAATGTAAAGAAAAGTTATTAATTGGGGATTTTTTCTTTTTTATCTATTCTTGAGGTCATGAGTGGGTGATCTTTAATTACAAAAACATTATGATTGTTAAAATATCAATTGATAGTTTTATACCATATCTTAAATATAATTACCTTTCATTGTTAGTTCTATTTAGTTTAAAGACAATGTGCTCTTTTTTATCTTTTGTAAGGGGAGATAACTTGTAAGACATTGTCTTGTTCATAATAGAACTATTACCATCTTTTGTCTGTAATTAGTATTTGTTCCATCGGATTTAGAATGAGGGAAGAGTGGCAGTCTGAGCAAGCTTCATAAAATAAAATTTGCAGGGCGAATGCCAGTTAAATATTTAAATACTCAGCTTAACTGAAGTTCTTGCATTACAAATTCATCTCCCCTTCATGACCTAGTAATAAATACAAAGTTTTTACAAATGTATTGAATAATATATGACTATGTTTATGTATGGTTTAAAGCATATTGGCATGAGATATGTACATATTTTACTTGTATTACAATTGTATGCTAAACTTTACATCATGATGTAGATTACCAAGGGGTAATAACAAGCATCGACTTATCAAATAAAGCGGTCGAAGAATGACTAGTTTTAAAACTGCAAATGCTTGTCATACCTCTTGTTACATAAACGTGTTCCATAAGTTATGAACAAATTTAGAAAAAGGTTTTTGGCAGAAAAAGATGACATGTTTCATACTCGAAAGAAGACACATATCTATAAAGTTGAGTAACTTGACATTTGGACAAATAAAATAGAATACGGAAGGGTAAACAGTAGATGTAGTTTATGATATTTATAGCAATTTATAGCAATTGCTATAGTAGCAAATAGTAGTTATGGTTCGGCGACAATATTTTCATATCGGTTCCATATTTTATGAAAGTATGTATCTTTTGAGTTTGTATAAGCAATGAATTTTTCAGTTTTATAAACTGATTTTAAATAGTAAATAAAGTTGAGGCAGGATGGTGCAGAATTATTTTGTTTTTGAAAGAATATATGGTATTTTCCTAATATTAGAATTTTATTAAGGATATTATCAAATTTAGTATTTCCTAATATAATATCTGAGTCTGACCAGTTAGTCACTATGCTAGTACATGTGCTGTTAATTAAAGTAGATAAGTCTGACCAAAATAACTTTGAAACCTCACAGTCATAAAATAGATGTTTAATTGTTTCTACCGCTTTATTACAAAGAGTACATTTATCAGAATGAGAAATGTTCATTTTTTTAGTAAATAATTGGTACCTAGAATCCTATGGTTTATCCTATACTGGAACCATTGGAGTTTTACATCCTGATTTATTTTAAATTTTGCAGCAAAAATGTTATTCCAATTTAGGTATTTATTATTAAATTCTTCATTCCATTTTATTATCGCTGATGGGGTTATATTTTTTATAAGAATTGCATCCTAAATTGATCTGCTACCTTTAATATCTTTTAAAATGTTTGATAGATGGAACGGGATTATAGGATTTGTACCTTTGCAAGGAAAAAGTGAGAACTTGTATGAACATAGCAGCCTTTTAATTGATGCTACAACACCTTCATATTCTAGAAAATTTGTTTTTAATTCATATGTTTCTTTAAAGACTTTAAATGATAAAAATTTACCGCTTATATCAAGCAAGTCATTGATGAAAAAAATGCCTTTCGAGAACCAATGGTGCAAAAAAATAGTTGAGCCTCCGACCTTTAAATCTTCGTTGTACCATAACGGAACACCATGAAACTGATGCCATGAGGTTGGTGAAAAATTATGCAAATAATATTTATAACTTTCAAATACATCTTTCCAGAAAGGGTTATCCAATGTTTTTAAATTGTTATTTATATAGTCTATGCCAAATAATGTAAAATCTTTTATCCATGGGTTCATGTCTTGAACAATGCTTAAGTAGTTACTTTCGCTTTTCAAAAGACGTCTTATCCAGGTGATTTTTAAAGACTTAAAAAAGCAGTCAATATCAATCATTCTTAAACCACCTCGCTTTTTATCTTGATATATAACTTGACGTTTGACTTTATCTTTTTTACCACCCCACAAAAAGTTGAAAAATAATAATTTTAGTTCATTTATTACACTTTGATGGGGGTTAGGTATTGATGAAATTAAATGATTTATTTTTGAAGTGGCTAGACTCTTTATTACGGTGATTTTACCTATTGGTGAGAGGATCCTTTTTGACCAGCTACTCAAGAATTTCTTTATATCTTCAATTTTGCTTTTATAATTAATAGTACATATTGTGTCTAGGTCTACAGAGAATTTAATTCCTAAAAGAGTAAAGGAGTCATGTTCCCAACATAGTTCATATTCTCTGCAAATTTTCACATTACATCTTTTTCTACAGCCTATCCAAATAACCTTAGTTTTATCTAAGTTCATATGAAGGCCGGAGACTCTTGCATAAAATGTTAAAGTTTTAAGAGCGTGTTTTAGAGATTTTTCTGAACCATCCAGTATTAATGTAGTGTCATCTGCATATTGCGAAAGTATATGTTCTTTGGAACCTATTCTTAAACCTTTTATATTTATATTATTCCTTATCAAGACAGCCAGTATTTCTGAACACAGAATGATTATATATGGAGAGAGTGGGTCGCCCTGACGACAGCCTCGATGTATAGAAAACTATTGGTGTAAAATACTTTTATCAATCTTTTAAAAATTGGACCAAATTTATAGAATCAAGTACTTCAAAAATAAAGTCCCAAGCAAGTGAATCAAAAGCTTTTTCAAAATCGATCAAAAGGAGCAGTCCAGGTAGACTGTATTTTTCAGCATAAAACATAATATCATATACCAGTCTGGTATTTTCTCCTATATATCGCCCAGCTAAGAAGCCAGTTTGATCTTTATGAATTAATGATTGTAAAACAAGTTTTAGTCTTCTAGCTATACATGCAGATGCTAACTTACAAGACACATTTAAAAGAGATATTGGACGCCAGTTCTTTAGATATAATTTATCTTTGTCTCCTTTTGGAATGCATGTAGTTACACCCTGTCTTTGTGAAATTGATAACTGCCCAGTAATAAAACCGTAATTAATTGACCGTAGAACAAATTGACCGATATCTGACCAGAAAAATTTGTAGAACTCTACTGTAAAACCAGAATTTCCTGGGCTCTTGTCATTTGACATTTGTTTCAAACTTTGAAGTATCTCCTCATATGTAATATCTGATTCAAGTGTTTGCTTAGTATTATCATCTAACTTAGGGATTTTACAGTTTGAAAATAAATCATTTAAGTCAACTGTCTCAGTCGGATGATGAGAATATAGTTTTTTTATAAAAATTCTTTGTTTCATTTATAATACCGTGCTGAGATTTAATAATAGTATTGCCTTTGGACATTAGACTTGACATACACTTTGAAGTAAAATTCTTATTTTCTAGATTACAAAAATACTTTGACATTTTCTCTCCCTCTTGAATCCACTTTGCTCTTGATCTTTTTTTCTCTTATCTCATAAAGTTCTTTTCTTTTACTTTCAAGTAATGAACAGATGAATGATTAATATTGATATCTTTCTCTAATGTATCTATATCTGCTATAAGGTTTTGCTCACGTTTATCTTCTGTTTTTTTTACATGCGAAGAATATGCTATATATAGTTTTTCCTCTTATTTCCATTAACAGTACATCAAAGAAGAGTTGATCATTTATAATTAAGATAAGATCTTTATCGGAAACACAACTTATATTAGGATCTTTTACATATTGCTGTTTAGTCATTTTTTTATAGTTTCTTTAATTTCATGTACATATTTTTCATCTTCTAAAAGAGAGTTATTCATTTTCCAATAAGAACGTCCTTTAACAAATTTACCAAATTCAAATGATAATATAACCAGACTATGATCTGTTCTATATCCTGGTAAAATATTCGTTTCGTCAATATCAGTAATTAGTTTGTCCGAAATTAAAAAATAATCTAGGCGTGCTTTTTTATTTGTTTTTTTTATGAACCAGGTAAATTGTCTATTTTCCAGATGTTGATCCCGCCAACAATCTATTAAGTTGAATTCACTTATAATATTTAAAACTTCATCCCTTGCTTTTGGATTATTAATATTAACATAATCGTGGCAATCTATATCTGGATTTAAAACCAAATTAAAATCTCCTGCTATTATGGTAAGGCAGTCTATATTTGAAATGTCATTATGTATTTCCTTATAAAAGTTAGGGTCGTCTTTATTTGGTCCGTATATATTTATCAATCTCATTCTTTATCAAAAATAGTTATATCTAGTATTATCTTATTTCCATCGTTACCAGAAAATTTAGAATGTAATTTATATTCAAAAGTGTTATTAAAAAGAATTGCCACACCTCTAGACTGGCTTGATAAATTATTAAAAAAAAAAAAAAAATGAACAAACTTGGTAGAAGACCATAAGCTTTTAGCAAATGCAAATTATTAAACATCTGGCTCTTGCAGTTCAAGGAGAAGAAGATTGTTTTTTCTTCAGTTTTTCCCTACACAAGCTTATGAAAAACTGTGACCCCACCAGGGCGGGGCCAAATGTGACCCTAGGGTCATCATTTGAATAAACTTGATAAAGGACTATAATCTTATAGTAAATACAAAATATTTAACCTCTTCAGAGAAGATTATTTTTTATTTTTTTCCCCTTACAAGTCTATGAATAACTGTGACCCCGGGGTAGGGCCAAATTTGACATCAGGGTCACCATTTGAACAAAGTTGGTAGAGGACCATAAGCTTATAGCAAATGCAAATATTAACATCTGGTTCTTGCAATTTCAGAGAAGAATTTATTTTTGTTTTCCTGTATAAGTCTATGTAAAACTGTGACCCCCGGGGTGGGGCCAAATTAGACCCCAAGGTCACCATTTGAACACACTAAGTAGAGGATAGTAAGCTGATGCTACATGTAATATATGAAAGCTCTGTGCCTTGTAGTTTCAGAGAAGAAGATTTTTTAAAGTGTTTTCCTATATGTCTATGAAAAACATGCAACATCTCAATATCAAACTTTGGATCCCAAGAGCACGGTCATTTTTAACACGGGGACTTCATTTGAACAAGCATGTTAGTCTAGTCGTCGGAGATCATTTTAAAAGAAAAACTGTCGAAATCTGTCCAGCGGTTCTTGAGAAGAAGATTGTTTAAGGTTTCGACTATATATGATAATGGCTGTCATCTTGGATGTCGCGCTGACCTAATTTTAACAATTTAAACAAAAAGACCTAAGGATCATACAAGTGAAGTTTGGTCAAAATTGGCCAAGCAGTTTCTGAGGAGAAGTCGTTTAAAGCAAAAGTTAACGACGACGACGGACAGACGACGGACGAAGAGTGATCCCAATAGCTCACATTTGAGCCTTCGGCTCAGGTGAGCTAAAAAACTGGCCCCACTGTTCATCTGATCTTAACCAAACTTACATAGTAGTTATTTATCTATAAGATCTCTTACAAGTTCTTGAACCAGCCAGATTTAAATGCTAATTATATACATATAGCTAAACTATCAGCCCTAAGTTTAAACTTGATTTATTTTACATCGATTGCAACAAAAGCTCTTTGAACTCATTTTAATCACTCTCAATTCTTCCTGGGTAGAACCACAGATAAAGTGTCTTATTCAGGGATACAACATATGGGTTGACCATATGTGTTGTGTCCCAGACTTGTGAAGTGCATCAATTAGAATTATTTACAGTCTAGCCCCTCCATTTTTATATAATCTTAATCAAACAGCCAGATATAATCATTAATACTTGCGTTCAGGGTGCCACAGACTCTGGAAAAGAGGGAAACAAGGAAAATGGCCAAAAAATGCCTACAGGGAAAAATCAGGGAATTCGAAAAATATCAGTGGAAATGGCAAATAAACAGTTTATTTAACTGATGGGATCGATTAAAGGGAAATATTTAACGAGATGGTAGACGTGTTGTTCTCACACGCATATGCTCATTATGAAAACCTAAACACGACTACCATCGACTTGCCAACAGTTCTAATTTTTGATCAAGTTTTAAATATAATTACAGAACGTGGTACATGTACAAAGAGGGAAGGTGAAGATATCGACAAACGTAAGTTTTATTATTATTTCTCCGTGGGCAATATAAAAGTGCCTTGTCTGTCCGGCTGTCTTCTGTTCTTCCTGCCATCAAACTTATACTGCCTACTCCTCAAAAACTATTATTATTTATAGCTACCTACATCAAACGTAACAACAAGGTTTGTAAGAACCAATGGCAGATAAGGCAGTTAAACTATACGGAAATGATGGACGTGTTTATCTTTTTCTTATATGGTTCTTATATGGTAAAAAATGTAGTTGATGTGCCAACAAAAAGAGAAAGAAGTCCTGAAAATTGGGCTCCTATTGCCAGAAAACTGAGGAATTTTAACAAAATTTGATACGTGCATCTGAGGCAATATGGTGATTTATTTGTTAAAAGATGTGGTTGCCATGGCAACAAAGCAAAGAACATGCAAAATCAGAATCCTATTATTGTGCGTACCAATTCTGCCCATTCTCAGGTAAATTACTGGATTTGCCTTTGACACCGATTACACAGCCTCTTAAAATTTCCCGGAAATCAATAATTTGCCGCGTTTGCTTGATTGGCTGTAAATGTGCAATACATAGTATCTGTTATTTAGTATTTAATAATTTCCTTCCTATCACCTGTCAAATCAGAGCCATAGTTATTTATGATCATGAAACCAACAAATGAAATAGAGGAATATGACAAGATTTACTGCGAGATGGCCAAGTAAACACTGCTTTTTTTAATTCATTCTTCTAAAACTTAAAAAGTGTAAAGGTGGAGGAAACAAAATTTGAAGGAAAAAAAAATGCAGTGGTATTTGCAGTGGTATTAAGATATTTCACAAATCTCCCTGGTTTGGACCCCGACTCTTCCGGATTAAGCAATCTCCCTGATTTGGACCCACTCTTCCAGATTAAGAAATCTCCCTGTTTTGGACCCTGGCTCTTCCAGATTAAGAAATCTCTCTGATTTGGACCCACACTTCCAGATTAAGAAATCTCCCTGTTTTGGACCCTGGCTCTTCCAGATTAAAAATGAATGCCCTATCGTCTTAACGAGGCAAAATATAGCATTTTTAACTAAATCAAGGGCCATAAACGAAAAAGATTTGACCATTTAAAGGTTGTTCTAAAACAGATATGGGAGCCGCCACTGTGTGTGTGTATAAGCGTTTATTTATGCTCGCTGTATTGCACTAAGCATTTTAGCGAGCAGACCTAGGTTTAAAGTCTCATCCGAAGGACTGGGAGCCGCCACTAAAAACTATGACGTCATAGTTACCATACATGAAATATTAATAAAGAAAATCATTGCAAAATCCTGTACTGGTCATATAAAGCATTATTACATGTACCATATAAAGCATTATTACCATTAAGTACACATATTCTCATACAGTTGCTGTCAATTTTTCCTATAAATCAATAAATGTTCATATTTATAAATATTCCATGTATGGCCGATTATAACTATGACGTCAGATCTCAAATGGAGGCTTCCATATCCGTTTCAACTGAACCTTCAAATTTTCCCAAGTTTTCAGACCTCTCAAAAATAAGGATTGTTTGGTTGTGTCGCTACATTTGCTTTACAGGCTTTTGATTTTGTTTGTTTTGTTTGAATGGTGTTTTGCATCATTTTTATATTAAAGACTGTATCACCTCTATGGTCATTGCGACACCTTTTTATTTTATAAAATATAAGTCGAGATTAAAAACTATCAATATCTTAACAAATACAGGAGCCACATTAATACGGCGAAACAAGCTGATGGAAGAGTTTCTATCACATAAGCTAAATTGACCTTTCGCATGTAGAACTGAACATTTCTGAAACTGTTTTTGGAAAATCTTTCTTCAAGACAAATCTCACATGCGTTTTTTAGCATGGCTTGCGTCATATCATTTCATCTGGCGGCGTGGGCGTTGGCGTTGGCGTGGGCAATGACGTTGGCGTCCTTTAGCAGCACTTTCTCTGAAACCGCTGGGTCAATTTTACTCAAATTTCCCATGATTGCTCCAGAGTTTGGCTGGGACCTAACAACATTTTTTTTTTTGATCTGACATTCAAGATGACCGCCGTTGCTAAAAATAGCCAAGACCTTAAGCTATATGGTCACGGCCTGCATCGTCCAGCCCTATTGTGAAGTACAGTCAGATTTACTTAATATTTGATTTAATTAATGTCATTAACAGTGGGGGATGAATGTCGAAGCGGAGACAGGATGTGACCTGTATTTCGTCGAAAGTAGGTCAAGGCGTTCCGAAATTTTGCCATTGATGTAAGATGCATATAAAGAACATTGTGATAAAGTCTGGTGAAAATTCTGCAAGAAAGAAGCAAGCAAGATACGCATGCCATATTGGAGACCGGTCGAGACCTATATTTCGTGCAAAGTAGGTCACAGCGACCCAAAGTTCTGCACATGATGTTAGATGCAAATTCTACAATAAATAAGCAAGATACGTAGCAGAGACTGGACGTGACCAATATACTTTTTGTCTAAAGTAGGTCATAGGACACGTCCGACACGACATTTTGCACATTATGTTAATTGCATATAGGGAACAATCTGGTGAAAATCCGGCAAGAAAGAATAACGATGCGTATGTCGTAGCAGAGACTGGGGACTGGGCCTGACTATATTTGTTAAAAGTAAAACACACCAACCCGAAATTCAGCACATCATGTTAGATGCATATATGGAACATTCTGTGGAGTTTGGTGGTGAAAATCCTGCAAAAAAGAAGCAAAATACGTATGTCGTAGCGGAGACCGGACGTGACCCATATTTCAACCAAAGTAGGCCACAGTGGCAACCTGACGTGACCTATATTTCAACCAAAGTAGGCCACAGTGGCCCGAAATTGTGTACGGAATGTTAGATCCATATATGGTACATTCTGGTGGAGTTCGGTGAAACTCCTGCTAGTAACGAAGAATATAAAAGTATACGTCGAACTGACACACTTACACCTGATCAACAGTTTGATTTCTAAGCAGAGATCCGTAAAGGGCTCCCAAAGCGGCAATATAGATGATTTATATATATATACATAGGCGTAGGAGCCGGGAGGGGGGCAGGGGAACGGCTCCCACCCCAATGTTCAGAGTGGGGGTGGGGGTGGGGTGGGGGTGCAGGGTATGCTTTGTCCCCACCCCCCTGCCCCCACGCAGTAATTTGAAGAAAAAAATGGTTATCGCTCAAAAAGTACTTTGTGAAAAAGTTATTGTCAAATACATTGTTTGTCATATGTTATATATGCCGAAAGCAGTCTCGACTAAAATCTTCTCCAGAACGGCAAGATAGATTTATATATGTTATATATATGCCGAAGGATTGCAATCACTCTTCGTCTGTCGACCGTCGTTAACTTTTGCTTCAAATGACATCTCCTCTAAAACCGTTTGGTCAATTTTAATCGAATTTCACTAGGATGATACTGACGTCAATGCCTTTCAAAGTTGTACAAATAAGATCATTGCGACATCCAAGATGGCCCATTACCATATATGGTCATCTTCTGAAAAAACTCTGAAACTACAAGGCACAGAGCTCTCATGTATTACATGGAACAATCTGATGGTCCTCTACCAAGTTTGTTCAAATGCTGACCATGGAGTCAAATTTGGCCCCGCCCAGGGGTCACAGTTTTACATAGACTTATATAAGGAAAAAACGTAAAAAAAACGTCTTTTCTGAAACTACAAGAGCCAGAGGCTTATTATTTTGCATTTACTATAAGCATGGCACAAGTGATCACCATAATAAGACAATGTGTCGCGCGCAAAACGCAGATCCGTACCTCAAAGGTCAAGGTTACACTTGAAGCTTATAGGTCAAAAACAGGTACGCAATTTCGTGTCCGGACCGTAACGTCAAAACCACTGCAGGGATATTTAAATAACTTGGCACAACTGATCATCATAAGACGATGTGTCACACGCAAAACCCAGGTCTTCAAGGTCAAGGTCACACATGGAGGTCAAAAGTCAAATTGTGTCCGGTCAATAACTCTGGCATTCATGGACGGATTTTCAAATAACTTGGCACAAGTGCTCACCACAACAAGACGATGTGACGCGCACAAAATCCAGGTCTGTGGCCCCAAGGTCAAGGTCACATTTAGAGGTCAAAGGTCAAATCGTGGCCAGTCAATAACTTTTGTATGCCTGGACGGATTTTCAAATAACTTGGCACAAGTGTCACTACAACCAAACGACATGTTGTGCACAAAATCCAGGACCATGGCTCCAAGGTCAAGGTCATACTTAGAGGTCAAAGGACACTTCGGGGGCATTTATCACTTAAGTCATATTTCTTGTTTTAATCTATTTTTAGCTTTGGCGGCCATCTTTGATATCAGTGTGAATTTTTTCTATTTGCCAGGATCAAATAGACATTATGGGCAACATTCCTATAAAGTTTCATGAAAATCCAACAAGCGGAAATTTTTTGAAAATGTAAATCAATGATCCAGTAAAACCTATCAATATGCTTCTTATACATACAAGATAAAAATCGAATAAAAATGGGCTATTTATCCCTGCATGCTTATAATTCCCATTTCCATCTTAAAGAGAGGGAAAATCTTTAAAAAATCTTCTCCAAAACCGCAAGACATAGAGTGCTCATATATTGCATGTTACATCGGCTTATGATCCTCTACCATGTCTATTCAAATGGTTTCCCTCACCCGGGTTAAAATCTGGCCAAGTCACAGGGTCACAGTTTTACAAAGATATATAGAATTTTCAAAAAAACACTTCAAAAAGTGCCAACGGTTTAATATTTTGCATTGACTATAAGCTTATGGTTCTCTACCAATTTTGTTCAAATGGTGACCCTGGGGTTAAATATGGCCCTGCCCCATGGGTCACAATTGTTTTACATAGCCTTATTTAGGGAAAAAAATATTTGCCTTCTCTGAAACAACAATATATAGAGCTCTCATATATTGCATGCAACATATTGAGTTTACTTTCTCTACAAACTTTGTTCAAGTGGTGACCTTGGGGTTAAATCTGGCCCTGCCCCAGGGGTCTCATATTTTACAGAAAAACTTAAACAACCCAGCTAGCAAAGCATATGGGACCCATATGGGTCCAATGTTGTTTTCCATACGGGCCCAATATAGGCTGCCCACATGGGCCCCATACCAAAAGTGCAACCGGGATTAACCTGGGTCCCATGTGGGCAGCCCATGTGGGTCAAAGCAGCTAGCAAAGCATATGGGACCCATATAGGGCCCATATAAGTAATCCCACATGGGCGTGCCCAGATATAGCCCATATGGGTCCCATTTACCCTTGCTTTCTGAATGTGGGACCCATATAGGACCCATGTGTGTAATCCCACATGGGCTTGCTGAATGTGGGACCCATATAGGACCCATATGGGTAATCCCACATGGGCGTGCCCGGATATAGCCCATATGGGTCCCATTTACCCTTGCTTGCTGGGAAGAGGCCCAAGTGTAGACGCTCTACTTCAAAAACATAAACATGATAGAGGACAACCTAAGAAACATGTTTCCTAGATATAACTGGCCGCCACAGCGACTCAAAGTTTACAAGGCAACGTCGTTATCCATTGGACTACGGAGACTTTCGGGCAAGAGAACCTGCAGTTAATAGAACCTGTTGTTAGTTACCCTGCTGAACTTTGCCAGGCTCTGCTTGAAGAATGGCAGCAAATTCCACAAGCCTGGTGCATGCATTTGGTGGCATCGATGATTAAACGGTGCCGGGTTGTTATCCAGCGGCGTGGGGATATACCCGATATTAACATTTTACTGTTGCGGATAAATGTGTTTACTGTGACTTTCTGTTAATTAAGTCTCTTAGAAACATCAAATACTGTGTCAAGTCCTACATGTCAAGTCCTACATGTCAAGTCCTACATGTCAAGCCCTACATGTCAAGTCCTACATGTCAAGCCCGATTATAATGGTCCTGGTTTTTCATTTGACCAACAACAATTTCAATCCCAAAAGATATTAAATTAATGTCATTAACAGTGGGGATGCATGTCGTAGCGTAGAATGGATGTGACCTACATTTCATCAAGTGTAGGTCAAAGCCACCCAATATTTTACACATGATGTTAGATGTATATAAGGAACATCCTGGTGAAGTTGGGTGAAAATACTGCAAGGAGGAATCAAAACAAGGCATGTCATAGTGGAAACTGGATGTGACATATATTTCATTGAAAGTAGGTCACAGCAACCTGAAATTGTGCATGTGATGTTGGATTCATATAATGAACACTATTGTGGAGCTTGATGAAAATCCTAATGTAACAAAGAAGATATTAAGAAATGAAAATCAGCATTTATCGCCAAGTCCAGATTCGTAAACAGGTTCAACAAAAATAGTGATACCTTACTCATAACAAAAGTCACTGAGCACAAACCATTTTTTCTACTTTTAGTAACAGCAACCTTGACCTTGAACCCAGTGGCCCCAAATGTAATCCCAATCTTTCTTTCATTAAGCTACCAACCCAGCAAGTTTTGCCGCAGTTCCTCACTCCTAACAAAAGTTATTGAGAAGAAACCATTTTTCTATTTTTAATTAAAGCTACCTTGACCTTGACCCCAGTGGCCCCAAATGCGGAAACCACGGAAAACCACGAGTTTGACCCAAGTTCTCAATATAGCATATTGCATATATAAAACAAGAGGCCTAAGTGGGCCTGTAGATGCTCTACTGGCTAAAATGGCTCTTATATCAAGAGTTGTCATAAAATTCAACCGTAAGACGGCAACAAGGCTTAGCATTCATCCCTCCCCAAGATTCATTGAAATCCGATTAGGGGTTCAGAAGAGACTAGTCTGGACAAAATTTGTGTATTAAAACCTGTTAAAGGCCATAACTCATCCATAAATCATTCAACCAGAACATGGCACTGACATGCACAACTAGGCTTGATACTGATCATCCATGCCAAGTTTTGCTGAAATTTGGCCAGGGTTCAGGACAACTAGTCCTGACATGGTTTGTGTAACAAAACCTTTAAAAGGCCATAACTCTGTCAAAGATCTTTCAACCGGAACAAGGCGATGACCTGCACAACTAGGCTTGGTACTGGTCGTCCCTGCCAAGTTTCTTTGAAATCCAGCCAGGTGATCAAGAGAAGTAGTCTGGACAAAGTTTTTATAAAACCTTTAAAGGGCCACAACGCCGCCAAAATTCTTTGAACTAGAACACGGTGAAGATATGCATAACTAGTCTTGGTACTGATCATCCCTGCCAAGTTTCGCTGAAATACAGCCAGGGATTCATCAGAACTAGTCCGGGCAAAGTTTGTGTAGTGAAATCTTTAAGAGGGCATAACTATGCCAAAAATCACTCAACCGGAATATAGTGAAGATATGCACAAATAGGCCTGGTACTGATCATCCCTGCAAAGTTTTGCTGAAATCTGACCGTCTTAACGAGGCAAAATACAGCATTTTTAACAAGGCACTCAGGTCTGAACTGGCTGGTTTTCAAACTTGTCCGAGCTGTCATTGATGTTAACAATCTTGTAAAGATTGGTAAAGATCAGATGAAGAACGAACACCCTATTGTCTTAAAGGGAATGTAGCACCATAACTAAACAAGCTTTATCATGTTTATTATTGAGAGTTCTGCAAAAAATGGAAAAAGGTGGAAGAGTTATCAAAATCGGATGATAAACAAAAAGGATATGACCTTTTGAAGGTTGTTCTAAAACGGATATGGGAGCCGCCATTTTGAGAACTATGACATCATATTTCCAAATTACCATACATGGAATATTGATATATAGCATTTAAAGCAAAGAAAATCACTGCAAATGAAAGCAAAATACTTTACTGGTCACAAAGCATTATTGCCATTAAGTATAAATAGTTTTCATACAGTTGCTGTCATTTTTTCCCCCTATAAATCGGTAAATTTTCATATTTATAAATATTCCAAATATGGTCATTAGAACTGTGATGTCAAAGCTTTCAAAATGGCAGCTTCCATACTCGTTAAAACAGAACCTTCAAATGATCATATCTTCTTTGTTTATCATCCGATTTTGATAATTATTTCACCTTTATTAAATTTTTTCCGAACTCTCAATAATAAAGACGGATTGGCTGGTTCTCAAACTTGATTGGTAAAGATCAGATGAACAAGAGGCCCAAGAGGGCCTGTAGACGCTCTACTGTGTAAAGATGTCATATTTAGCCTTTTCCTATATAAACTTTGGGTCGCCACGGTGGCCATTTTGATTATTGCAAGAAAGCAAAAAACACAAACTTTATTAATAGACTCCAACCATTGTGATAAAAGGTTTCGGAGAAGATTTCATATTTAACCTTTTCCTATATAACTCTTATGTAAACTTTGGGTCACCATGGCAACAATTCTGATAATTCAATGTTAACGAAAAACAAAAATTTGATACAGGCCAACCCAAGGAACATGTATATGATATTTCACTGGAATGGAATAAGTGGTTTCGGAGATGTCGTTTGAAATTTCCTTAAATTTGACTTAGTTTTAGCCATGGTGGCCATATTGGACAACTGATGGCTGCGGAAAACATAAATCTGAGGCGCACTATCCCATAGATCATTGTGATTAAGTTTCATCAAAATCCTTCAAGCGGTTTCAGAGAAGATGTCATTTTTAACCTTTTCCTATATAACTCTTTTATAATAATGTAAACTTTGGGACGCCATGGTGGCCATTTTGATTATTCGACGATAAAGAAAAACACAAACTTGATAGAGGCCAACCCAAGGTCGGGACAAGCATTTTCTATGACAGAGGTCACAGGTCAAGGTCACACTGATCTTATATTGGTACGCGACACACCACTATCCCAAGATGTATTCACATACTCGAAGTGTTATAGTATTGAAAATATGGCCCGGACAAGCATTTTCTATGACAGGTCACATGTCAAGTTCAAGGTCACAGTGACCTTATTTCGCTACGAGACACACCGCAAGTGTTATAGTATTGAAAATACGGTCCAGACAAGCATTCTCTATGCATTTTCTATGACAGAGGTCACAGGTAAAGGTCACAATGACCTTTTTTTGGTACGCGACACACCGCTATCCCAAGATGTATTCACATACCAAGTCTGGTATCTCAAAGTCTTATAGTATTGAAAATATGGCGTGGACAAGCATTTTCTATGCATCTTCTATGACAGAAGTCACAGGTTAAGGTCACAATGACCTTATTTTGGTATGCGACACACCGCTATCCCAAGATGTATTTACAAACCAAGTTTGGTATCTCTAAGTGTTATAGTATTGCAAATACGGTCTGAACAAGCATTTTCTATGACAGAGGTCACAGGTCACGGTCAAGGTAAATGTGCCTTATTTTGGTAAAAGACACACCGCTATCCAAAGATGTATCCACATACCAAGTTTGGTACCTCAAAGTCTTATAGTATTGACAATATGGCCCGGACAAGCATTTTCTATGACAGATGTCACAGGTCAAGGTCACAATGCCCTTATTTTGGTATGCGACACACCACTATCCCAAGATGTATCCACATACCAAGTTTGGTATCTCAAAGTCTTATAGTATTGAAAATATGGCCCGGACAAGCATTCGGAAGGACGGACGGAAGGACGAGGTGCAAACATAGTCCCCACCGGGACTGGTGGGGGACTAAAAAAGTTAACTGAGGTTAAGTTCGGGGAAAATAATGCAAAATATGACCTTGACCTTGGAATTTCTGTCATCCAGTGATGTCCACCAATGCCAACAATACATATGACCAAGTATCAAACAAAGTGAGGCAATCACATACAGTTAACTGAGGTTGTTACTTAACGAAGGTTAAGTTTTGGGAAAATAATGCAAAATATGACCTGAACCTTGGTAATTTGGGCATTATGTGACATCCCTTGACCCAACAAAGCATTTGACAAATTTTCAGAAAAATTCAAGCAGCTGTTGTTGAGATATAGTTCATTTAATGGAAATGAGCATAAAACAACACAAGTTTTAATATGTTATAACTTCATTAAACAAGACTGAAAACCGTTAAAGGGGGTACATCAGGCTTTTAGTGGTGCTCTAGGAATCCTACTTGAATTTACAAAAAAAAGAGGATTTTTATTCTGAAGCGCTATTAAACATACAGAACGAGTCTAAAAACGACCCCTTATTTACAAGGAAATGTCGACCGAGATGACATTTTTATCATGAATTGGAACATTTGTAAATATTTTGATTCTTCTGGAAAAGGCCTGATGTACCCTCTTTAATTCAAAACAACATGATTATTTACATATAAGATACGAATGAATGAAAAGATTGTTTACATTCTGTTAACACAACATATTTGGTTATATTATGACAGTAATCTCAGAGGGAGATGCAGGATGCAGTTTCCCATCAGACATGCATCCACCAGTGAATAATAGAAAATATGAAATGTTACATTATCATTTGTAAACATAGATGGCAAGCTCATTTGCAAAGTAGATGTCATATACAAAGCTTTTGAGATAAATTTATAAACAATTTTTAAACCAAATTCAAACCAAATGATCACACACGACAATATACTACCGGTATGTGAAAACAAAACTCAAACCATAATGATCATTTGACATCAGTTGTATGCCATAACGCTGTTACGTCTTCACACATTTTGTGATAGTCGTGATCACTGATATAACCAAGTAATATATCATTGTTTGTGATCATGCTATGATGAACGATACTATACATAGTTTATAAGAGAAGTGAATTGGATTTTAAGGTGCACCAACACATAAAAGGTTATATGACGTCTAACAGGAATGAACATCATCGCAGCCAGGCTCATCCTCCATTTACATCAAGATAAAACATGGAGAATGGGCCTAGAACCTTATAACAGCAGAGTTGCTGCAAATTCTATAGTAGATCTGTACTGAATGCACAGAAGCACCGCCCTTCAGTGCAGACGCTCGACTTTAGAGGCCTTGCCATTTATTGCCCACTAATTAAGTTGTCTCTGAATTCTTCGTATGAGTGTGATATTTATGAGGTGATATTTCGTGTATTTCTTTAACGGGATTCGGAGATACGGAATTTTTTTTTTTTTAAAAAATACTATGTTGACAAGCATTTTACTACGTATAAAATGCTGGTCATAATTTTGTTAAAATAAAAGCATGTGTTGTAGAACTAGGCTGTAGGACATGTATGATGTATGATATGACATGTATGATGTATGACCTGTATGATGTATGACATGTATGATGTATGACATGTATGATGTATGATGTATGACATGTATGACATGTATGATGTATGACATGTATGATGTTGTATAATGATACTGAATACATGTGTGAAGTTTCAATCCATTGTGTAAAGTAGTTTCAGAGATACAAGCTTAATTACATACACAACTTTAACCGGATGCAGACGACGATTAAGTGATGACATTAGAGCTCATTTTTTTCTTCGAAAAAGTCGAGCTAACTTTATGTCTTTATTATAAAAACACATTAAACAAGCAGTAAATGGTATAATGAAGCAGGTACATATAGATACTTTTATTTTAAATTTTCAATTTTCTACAATTTAGCCATATAAAGTATTTGGTAACAGTACAGTAGTTGGTACATACATACTATATTCATCACGGAGAGCTAAAATAGCTAAAGCTCTGCAACCTATGATTCCAATTTTGAATAAAATGATCATTCTAGTCTTAATAATGTTAATGAATATATTAAAGCAAAAAAGAAATGTAATTCTGAAATTTCCGTTACATAATTTATATACTGCACACTTATTTCCTCATAATATATCAGAGAAATCCTGAGATATTTTGTGTTACAACTAGTTAGAGAAAGGACAAAACTGCTGCTCTAGACCTTTAATCACAGTACACTTTGCAAAAAAAGTCCATAACTATTGAAGTTCATCTTTGAAAATTTGAACCATGCATGCATTTCAGTACTATATTTAATGTTAAGAGATTAGGCAATATTTTACATCCCAAGTTTGCTCACCTGCTTCAGAGTCAAACGGGTAATTGATCAATAATGAAATTTTGAAGGGAGAACATTTGCTATGCTATGAGTTGTTTTTGTATCATTTAAGTAACAGCAGCATGTTATTATACATACGATATATAGCAGAAATTTCTGAGTCGTTTCTTTTTTTCTTTAGTATAACTTTTCATTTCCACCACCTTGTTGGAGCCATACTTAATAAAAACAGTCAACCTAACAAATGTTTAACAAGTGATGTCCAGTTAACATTTTGTGGATTCTGTTAAACATGACATACACAATTTTAACATATTTTTGTTCCCTCAGTTGTAAACTATTTAACCAATATTTTATAATAATGAGATATAATAAATGATGTCTTTCCCAACTTACAATATATAAAATCATTTTTACAAACACATAATACAAATACAAAGTCGATAAGCAAGCACTTAAAACACACATTAGCACACACCAACTCTAAAAGGTTATATGGCGCCAACTGAAATGAGCATTCAAGGCAAACCCCCATTTACATCAAGATAAAAATATGCAGAATGGGCATAGAACCTTCACACCTGCAGAACTGCAGAGTTGCTGCAAACTCTATTGTACAATAAACACTTCATTTTTTGCTGAAACCATAATCAGATCCTGCCAGGGAATATATACAATTATTTCAAATAGCGCATACAAACAACTCTTGAATGACTTAAACAAACATTCAGATGATAAGCTTAAAGGGACACACGGTAATTTTATGTTTGTTAAACTCGCCGCATTCCGTTAGTCTGTCTGCGTAACTTGCATTGTTCAAAGAATATTATAAAGCAAATTGTTTTTGCATATTATTAACTGCTGATTATATATATAGCACCAATAATATGGTCAAGCCTATGGCAGAATAACAAAGAAAAGTTGAAAACTCAAAATTGTATTTAATTATATGCAAGTACTGGGTTAATAAATCAAGCGGCTAATTTCAATGCTTGATAAAAACTTCAAAATTGCCGTGTGTCCTTTTAACATGACAAAATATGTACAAAAAAATGTATAAATATGTATTCAACTGTTGCAGGAGATATGCACCAACACAGGTTGTGAAGACAGGCTAAGGCGACCGGGGCTATATCCCTACCTACATTAGATCCTGCCTCCACAACCAAAATCCAGTGCATACACTCAGCAACAAATAAAACATTGTGGACAAAAGTCATGAATAAGCAATATCATATATATCTCCTCATTCGAGAATTAATACATAAGTTACATTGGCCAAATAAGATGCATCCATTTTTTAACACTTTATTTTGAACTTAAAAGAAAAAGTGTTATTTTAAACAGCACCAAAGTACTCAAAAAATGTTACAATCAGAAGGGGAAAAGGACAGCAATTGTCAGAGGGACAGACAGCATTCTCTATTTACTTTTTAAAGTCATCCATAAGATAAAGTACATGTTTCGTAAGGGTCACTATAAAATTATCACTGGTACTGATCATTCCTACCAAGTTTGAGTGAAATTCAGAAAGGGGTTCAGGAGAACTAGTCCGGACCAAGTTAGTGTGTAAGGGGCTGTAATAACTCAGCCAAAAATCATTTAACCAGAGAACGACTACAATACTTGGTGCTGATCATCCCTAACAAGTTTGGTTTAAATCCGGCCAGGTGTTCAGGAGAACTAATCTGGACAATGTTTGTGAATACAGACAGACCGATAGCACAAAATTTAATACAACAATATCTCCCCATCCACTTTGTGGAGGGAGACATAACTCTGCCTAAATAAGCAGTGGCCCTATTTTTGCATGGTAACCACACAGGTTGTAGGTGGCATTAAGTAAATCATGTAACCTTTTGTGGCAAGCATGTCGGTGAATTTTGTTCCACCAAGAGGAAAATACTGGCATCGGTATACTGAACTAAAAAAGTTTAGCACCACTTTTTAGTGACATAAGATGAAACATTTATAATTGTTTGAAGATATCAGAAATGCTATGTAAGGATTGATTTTTTCAAAAATTGTATTATTTTACTTGCCAATTCTGTCATTGTTTAAAAACCGCCGAAATGTGTTCACAAACGATTGTTATTCTTAAACAAATCATTCCAAATTTCATGATTTTACCTCCCTTTTCATTGAAATGAGTACGATTTTTGATAATCTATAAAAGTATGTGCTTTATTTTTATCACCGACTTTGTTTGCAAATGTCTTTGTAGCATTATAATTGGTCATATCTATGTCACTTTATCATTGACCCGAACATTCCCAATGGCAAAAAGTATGTTTTTTTCCCAACTGGGGTGGATTTTTTTTTTTTGCTAAATGTTTTAGAGGGTAACTAAATTAAACAGAAACAGAGAGCCAGTATAAATAATTTATTTTTTTAGAACACATCTCATTAGTTGGACGTGTCAATTTATACAACCTTCATATAATCACCATATTATAACCGGTTTACAAGGCGACTTGCATTGTATTAATTCTTTTGGCCTTCATATAATCAACATATTATAACTTTGCCTTACAAGATGGCTTACATTGGATTAATTATTGTGGCCTTCATACATGTACAATCGCTATATTATAACTATGGGTGCACTTTATTGTATATGCCGATCAGCATATGCTGGTCACGTGACCAGTACACCGAAATGCACCATGCTGTTTTAACTGGGCCAATATGCCAAATTGCTGCATGCGCAACCGCCCAAAGTGAATTATAGAGTGGAAAATGGGTGATACCAGTACACCGCAGCATAGAGCTGGCAGCTCAATAAAGTTGCCATCTGTCTTACAAGGTGGCTTACATTGGCAGAGCCGAGTTTTGACTTAATTCATTTATTTTTTACAAAAACTCTCAGCTTTTTTTAAAATTGTGAGTATCATTACTCATCAACCTACCAGAAAATCTCGTAGCTTTTAAAAGTATTATATTTGTATGTATTGTCCTGTGGAACAATTTGTATTGTCCTATGGAACAATTTATTCCAGATTTACACAATGAAAATTGTTCCAAGCATGTGTCTAATATTAAGGTCATAGCTTTGACTACTGAACCCCAAAACCAATAGGGTTTCCCTTCATTGCATGAAATGAGTACAGAGCAGGAAAATTAATTATTGAGTTTCTCGACCTACATAATATTGATAATTATTAAAGAATTATCTGAATTTCTACACGCCCTGAGCACTTGTCATGACGAGTAGAATTTTGTGCCCTGGAGTATTTGTTTACAGATGGACGATGGAGGTACAGGCAACCCTATTTGCATCGTTCATTTAATTCAAACATGCATATAAACAAGAGGACCATGAGTAAATTTAAACCAATAAAACACACTAAACACAGTTATTAGGTTTTCTTTAGGATCCAAATGAAAACTTGTGACGAATAGGATGGTAGAATGGGTGAAATTTTGACCACTTGGTTCACCATTTCAACAAACTTGATGCAATACATACATACATTTACCCCAGGTTCAAGATTTGTACAATCTTTGTCTAGGATCAGTAGATGATGGTACATGCAAACTATCAGATTCAAAACTTGTGGATGATGGTACATGCAAACTATCTGATTCAAAATATGTGGTTTCAGACAAGAAGATTTTTTAACGTTTTCTGATGTAGTTATATAGGGAAACTGCCCCGCCCCCTGGCGGTCATGTTATTCGACAGATCAACCCAGTTTGAACAATCTTAATTAATTATTAATTACTGCTAATGTATTACTGCTAATAATTAATTACTTTGAAATGCATCAAGCAGTTTCAGACAAGAAGATTATTAAAGTTTTATAGAAATATACCAAAAATGTTTTATAGAAATATACCAAAAATAAGTCCCACTCTCTGGCAGCCATGTTTTTTGACGAATCCAACCCGCTTGAACAATCTTGGTAGAGGTCCACCCAAACATCATCTCTGAATTACCTATTATTAACGCATGCTCATCGACGGCATGCAAATATCGTGTGCTTCACTAGTATTATCCATAGAGTTTTTTTTTTAAAAAGGGTTTAGTTAAATATTAACAGAACATGCAAGAAAAAAAAACATGAAAAAAAAAGAAAAGAAAAAAAAAATGAAAACAAAAAAAAATGAAAAATAAAAAAATAAAAAAAATAAAAAAATTGTTTGGGTCGGCGGATTTGCCATGGGTCGGTCGCAAACTGCAAACAAACAATATTTTAATTTAGGCCCAATTAGGACCATCTGCATGCAGAGCCCTGTTAGGAATTACTCATCTTTGTCAGTCTGTAAACAGAATTAGGTTTCAGTTCTAAACAAATTATTTTCCATTTCCATAACTTTGAAGCTGTTTAGGATAACATGACAACATTACGGGTAAACTGTCTATGATGAAAGGATAGCATCTATTTATTTTGGGGTCTGTTGGTCAAAGGTCAAGGTCTCCATTACCCGATAATGATATCCTTGTTTGTTCGAAGACTCTGTAACCATGTTTATCAAGTTCCATGGTGAGAGGAGGACACCTAATCATCTGTGGGTTGATAGATTAAAGATCAAGGTCACCATGACCCAATCCTGAGAACGGTATTAAAAAGATTAGTTTCCTTGATCCAGTAGATAGAACAGTTGACTTGAAACCTGAGGACCTGGGTTCAATGTTCATTGCTGCCACAAAGGTTTTTTTTGTATGTTCCTTGGCAAGACACTTTTCCTTTGCCTCATCCTTTAGATAAGGACATAAACTGGGCATTCCCTATCCTCCAAGCACATTAAAGAACCATAGGAATCTATTCATCAGTAAGAGGAGGGCAGGTTCCCAGATTCCTATACATGTATCATTCCACTCTCTGGGGCATCTCTGAATTACCTATAATGAGCTGTAACAGTTAAACCTGCGCTTTCAATTGATTAGTTTACTTTTATTTTTAAAGAGCCCTTTAAAGTCACCATCAATCTCATTACATTGTCTACCCAAAACTATCGTCATCAGTCGCTTTAACAGATATATGTTGTTTAAATCAATGAACCAACATTTTTAGCTCGCCTTAGTTGCTCAAGACAAAGTGCTCAAGGATAAGCTATTGTGATTGCCCTGCGTCCGTCGTCCATCCGTTTGTCCGTCCACAATTGCAACAACTTCTCCTCTGTAACCACTTTCAGTTTTGAGGAAACTTCACAGGAATGATCCTTGGATGGTCTTCTCTCAAGAATTTTTTACTTTTGTTGCTGGGTACAACATTTTTATCCCCAGTTTGCAGCTTAAGGCCTGCTGAAGAATTAGACAACTGTTGTTCCCCTTCCCTCATTGAAACTGAAATCTGAAAACCATGGTTTGGAATCGAATGGAAATCGAGAAGATTTATTTCCAATAATCATCCTCATCATTATTTTCCTGTTTCCTGTCACCAATCCTAATTCCAACCCGATATGGCTTAAGCTGTTAGTGTTGCAATTTTAGCACCATTCATTGATTAACAACATTCTTATATTAGAGTTTTAACTTTCACTAGCTGCATAATAATTATATAAACATAACATAACTTTTCCGTAAGTTTGTATAATATTTAAGGTTTAATAAATACTGCTTTCTTGTGTAAATGATCATTAGTATACCTGAAACTTTACGTTTCAATAATTTACAAACAAAACCACAAAAAAACATACAGTGTGCATGAGGCATGAGGCATTGTCCATTTAGTACAGTTTTCCCATACACAGTATGTTTTTTTTTGTTCCTCCTCCTGCAGACATTTTATGTCGGCAAAATCTGAGGAACAAAAAAACAAAAAACTCCGGCCTAAGCAAGAGTAAAGAAACTAAAATTGGATGTATGGTCGACAGCAGAATTATTAAATTATTTTTATTTAAACTTGAATAAAGATTTATATTATCAATATAACCATATTAATACGGGTTATACATATTTGTATTTATTTATTTAGACCATCATGGTAGATCCCAAACTGAAGCTACAACAGACCAAGGACATGAGATGGCTTTCAAATGACAATGCCACCCGAGTGCTTCACAAGTGTCTGCCATTAGTGATCACAGGCTTAGAGAGGGAAACTGAAGAATGAAGCGACACAAAAGTGTCTGACATTAGTGATCACAGGCTTAGAGAGGGAAACTAAAGAATGAAGCGACACAAAAGTGTCTGACATTAGTGATCACAGGCTTAGAGAGGGAAACTGAAGAATGAAGCGACACAAAAGTGTCTGACATTAGTGATCACAGGCTTAGAGAGGGAAGCTTAAGAATGAAACGACACACAAGTGTCTGACATTAGTTATCACAGGCTTAGAGAGGGAAGCTGAAGAATGAAACGACACACAAGTGTCTGACATTAGTTATCACAGGCTTAGAGAGGGAAGCTGAAGAATGAAACGACACACAAGTGTCTGACATTAGTTATCACAGGCTTAGAGAGGGAAGCTGAAGAATGAAACGACACACAAGTGTCTGACATTAGTTATCACAGGCTTAGAGAGGGAAGCCAGTGCTTGAAAAGTAGCCCGACGCCCGGGGCTCCTCAAAATCTCATTTTGCAGACGAGGAGCCCGTCGGGCCTGTCTTAAAAAAAAATCAAAAAAATCTTGATCTCAAGTTCAAGACAAAATACTCCCATGTATATCGTGAAATGTGAAAACACTTGCAATAAATCATTTAAAATGTGTTATACACACATTGAAAGAAGAAGAAGTTTTGAATATGTTGCCTGGCTTTGTGACACAACCCTTTGAGGTCAACAACTGACATAAACAGGCGCGTATCCAGGCGTACGCACGTACGACAATGCGTACAATTCGTCAGCAAAAGTGAAAAAATAAAAGTGAAATATAGCTTGAGAACGCATCATTTGCCTCCTAGTTTTCAAAATTTTCCAAACCCCCACCGGCGGGAGGGGAAACCCACTCCCACGCCTACTACCCCCCACTCGCACCTACCCTCCCCCCACCCCACTCGCAGCGTCGCTGCTCAGTTTGCAGCTACGCTTCTCATATCTGGCGTACATTTCCCTGATACAACTCATTATAATTCTGCTATTAGGGTTGTGTTTTCTTTCCTCTTTAATAAGAAATACCTTTTTTGGCATTAAAAACACATTAATGCATGAAACAAAATCGTAATTTTCGCAGCTACGCTTCTCATATCTGGCGTACATTTCCCTGATAAAACTCATTATTCTGCTATTAGGGTTGTGTTTTCTTTCCTCTTTAATAAGAAATACCTATTTTGGCATTAAAAACACATTAATGCATGAAACAAAATCGTAATTGATAGTATTTCGATTGAAATGTTTGTGAAAAATTCGGGCCGTAAAAGTGCGGTGTCATAGTAGTTCGGATGGTACATAATTTCAGAGATTTTTTTTTTTTACATAATCGAATAAGAAAAACTGTCCTTTACAAATACATGCTGGTTGAAAGAAAAAAATAGATATATGTATAAATACAGATATAAAGTATATTTCTATTCATTATTTAAGGTGAAAGGAGTTCCTGTAATCCTACTTTTAAATGAATTCTAGTCTAGGCCCTGATATATAGTCTAATAAAACATGATTAAAAATTTGGCTCCAAGTTCAGCTCCAGTTTCACCAAGTCGGCTCTGATTATTATTGTTTGGCAAAAGTGCTAGTACTCTCATTTGCATTAGTTATAAATTACTATGTAAACTAATATTCTATTCTAATGTATTGTAAACGAAGTCAATAGGGAGCATAAAGTGGTAGCAAAAAGAAAAATATAGTCAGGAGGTTCTGAGTTTGATTAATACATACGTAACAAATGTGTGCTATAAAAGTGAATAAAGACACATTTCCAATAAGAAAAAATATTGGACCTTTCCATTTTAAATCAGGGCCTGTCCATTTCAAATCAGGGCCTGTCCATTTTCAGAAGCAACAAGCCCTGGGCCTGTCTCTTAAAATAATTTTGTGTGAGCACTGGAAGCTGAATAATGGATGAAGAAAGAAGTGTCTGCCTTCAGTCATCACAGGCTTAGAGAGGGAAGCTGAAGAATGAAACGACACACAAGTGTCTGCCTTCAGTCATCACAGGCTTAGAGAGGGAAGCTGAAGAATGAAACGACACACAAGTGTCTGCCTTCAGTCATCACAGGCTTAGAGAGGGAAGCTGGAGAATGAAACGACACACAAGTGTCTGCCTTCAGTCATCACAGGCTTAGAGAGGAAAGCTGGAGAATGAAACGACACACAAGTGTCTGCCTTCAGTCATCACAGGCTTAGAGAGGGAAGCTGGAGAATGAAATGACACACAAGTGTCTGCCTTCAGTCATCACAGGCTTAGAGAGGGAAGCTGGAGAATGAAACGACACACAAATGTCTGCCTTCAGTCATCACAGGCTTAGATAGGGAAGCTGGAGAATGAAATGACACACAAGTGTCTGCCTTCAGTCATCACAGGCTTAGAGAGGGAAGCTGGAGAATGAAACGACACACAAGTGTCTGCCTTCAGTCATCACAGGCTTAGAGAGGGAAGCTGGAGAATGAAATGACACACAAGTGTCTGCCTTCAATCATCACAGGCTTAGAGAGGGAAGCTGGAGAAAACATGCAAAATCTCAATATACAAAATTTGGAACCTTGCAAAATAGATGTTTTATGCCTATTTTTAGGAGTAAATAATTCTGTGATCAACCCTCAATTTTACCCCTAAAAATAAAATTTGAGGGGTCGGAAAAATATCGGGCTTTGTATAATGGAATACTGTCCCAATTAAAGTTTAATGATATTTGAAAGGCATTTACCACCATTAGCCAACTTTTAGGCATGTGTTATTTTTCAAAGTCAAACAGTGTCCTTGGTTATTTCAGCCACAGCCATCTACATCTACCCATCGCCAGGAACCTGATGAAAAGAAGAGAAAGTTGTAAGTAAATAAATCAGCAGTCCTAGAGTGGGCAGCATATTATTGACAGTTTACTCATGGCTCCATTTAACAGCCTTTAAGCCAGTATTTTTTTAGTCCCCTACCGGTGTGTCAGTCCATCCAGAAAACCGGATCATGCGCTAACTTGAAGATCTCCAGCCAAGTTTAGTCCCCTATATGTTGTTTTTATTATTTTGTAGAATTTCGATGGGGCGTCATTTGCCCTGAATTTAAATTGGAAATTTTACAGCATATTTACCTCGACTGTAAATGTTCATACATGTGTTAGAGTGTAACATTCATGTTTGTTTTAATGTAATCTATTTTGATGATTTTGAAGTATTGAGTCATTAAATGAAATGTAAAGTTGAAACAAATCTTCATGTGAACAAGTGAAATTAACAAAGTAGTTTGAATAATATTTTAGATCTTGAGACACTTGCGCATTTCAGAACTTGAGAATGTCGCAAAGAATATATTACTCTGTTGTCTATAACTGTATATATGTATTTCAATTTAATCTTGTTGCATGTTCTTTATTTCTTGTTTCACATCTAGCGTGAATTTGATTTTACAATTGACATCTGCTTAACATGCTTAATATGGCACTTATTACGCATTTTAACAATTATCTAAATTACAGATATGATCACATGACTGTCAAGGTATATGGTTTCACATTTAGGGGGCGGGTGCGAAGGTATTGACTGGACATCGCTGTCACGTGATCTTTCTTAATTTGGGGAGAACTGATTTTTATTGAAGAGGGTTAAGGAGTGGAGTTTTAAAAGGGAAGTAAGAAACATGTAGAAAGGAAACAAGAATTTAGGGCTTCGGCGCCGTGTATATACATGTATAATTTAGGTCTAGAAATGTGTTGTGAAAATGTAGAACTGTACATTTATTGCATAATTAAAAGAAAGTTAACTGTACAATGGATCGAGTTGAGCTAATTCCCGTGGAAATGAACATTTGGAAAGATACACGCCAACTTGAGAGAACCTTTACAAAGTTCATAGAAATTAAATGCGATATAAAATTGGATTAAATACAGAAACAGAACAGAATAAAAACGAACGACACAAATTCTATTACAACACATGCATATCTTAGATAAATTATGTTCTTGGGCAAGACACTTTCCCTTAGCCTCGTCCGTCGGATGGGGACGTAAACCGGGCGGTCCCGTGTATCGGTCTATCCTCCGAGCACGTTAAAGAACCATAGGAATCTATTCGATAATAAGAGTAGGGCAGGTTCCTGGATTCCTATGTATCCTTCCCCTCTCTCTGGGGCGGCTCTAAATAACCTATACTGTGTTGATGAGCCGTTAAACAACATTCATTACATTACATTAGATAAATCATATTTTAACAGATTCATGTTAGTGAGTCAAAAGCAAGTTTTGTTTTTGTTTCATTAAAATAAAATAAGCATTAAGGAAGTTACGTGTTACTAAGTAAGTGTATGGACATATATTCATGTACATTGATTATCATTTAATTCATATTCATTGATTCATGCAAGATTCTTAGTTTAACAGTTACTGTGATTTGATGTAATTTTAGGAGTAAAATTGTCTAATGCACAAATAGCATAATAACATTTCGTGTATGTATACATGTATAATGTTAGATATTGGATCTAAGGTTGCTTGCATCAAGACATGTCATGAAGTTACACGTATGAACTTTTAGAAATGGTTGCAGACACACCCCTAATTTGTATTGTATGGTGGCGCATTAGTGACGTCACAACAATAAATATGTAAAGTATGTTCAGTATATGTACATTCCCATATGCAGATTTGCGCTCAGACAAAGCATATATTTTGTAGTCGTTTTGTGCCGAGTGGCCATACGCCAAGTCATTTAGGGCGTAACGGGGACTCCAGGGTCACAGTGAGGACCGCCATCATAGGAGGTGGAGTCCACACTCGCCATGCTGGGTGACTTCATAGAGTTTAACGGCGCTATATATAGTTAGTCACCGCACGGATTAGCGGGACCATATGACAACCTGAAGCAACGTCACCGGGTCAACTTAATGCCATCGACGGGGAAGTATACGTGTTGGCTATATAATATTATGAGTTAACCACAAGACTTAGTCATCAGTGTTAAGAACATTGAATAGGGAATCACAGAAACGCTGAGACAAAACTTTTCAGCAACCAAAATATAAGGATGAATCTAATCAATTGTTGTACTGGTACAATAGAGCAACAACATCTTAACACAACGTCTACTGTGTTACCAAACAACAGCACTCAAGTGCAGTCACCTGGTAAGGCCGTCCAGATACCATCACGGATATTTCGTGATATAGCTCACAAGGCGTGTCAATATCGACAAATACGCACCTGAATTGGTCTCACAAAACTACAACCAAACATACGATACAGACCTACATGGACGATCCTAAGTATGGCTAGTTTGGAACAACACTCTTAGGTAGTAACTATTTACCTAATAGTGAACATACAGGACCTTATGGCCTGTATAACAAGTGGCGCTGCGGCGAATAACTGCATGGGCGCGGGTTACTTTTTGAAAGTGAAAGTCACTCGCCATTTTTGTCCAACTTGCACAGTTTCATTCCGTCGAAACAGGTTTGCAAGTCAGTCATTTTGAATAGTATTTCTACAGTCATTAACAACTAGTAGATAGTGACAGGATTAGGATTACTAAGGTTCTTTCGGCTAAAATATATTTTTAGTCTGAATATTACTTAATTCTCCCAAGCACGTGGCAACTTCCGGTGTAATTTTTACATCGTCACCGCTTGGGTGAAAACAGTGTTATTAGTTTTCGCGGAATTACGTTTCGGCGATTTCTATTAAAATTTCAATAATTGACTGTTTATTTCTCATATATATATATTTGTATTATGTCACAAGCAATGTTGCCCAGCCAAACTTTATATACGGCCACCAAAGAGGAGTTGGAAACAGGCAACCAATATCAATTGATGATTTGCCAACAACAAATGTCAGGAAAGAATCCTGGGAAGAGTATGAGAGACAAAATCTCATCTCTTTGGAAGTACCAGAAGGGTATATTCTTGAACAGCTTGTCTTGGGCTATGAAAAGCCTGTCATAGACTATAAAGATTTGTTGGCCCTGATGGAATCGAGAGTTTCCAGTAACAAGATTAAGTGGGACTGCTTCGATGCCCAATGGCAGAGCGACCATGCGAAAATGTTGCACGAAAGCCAAGAACTTGCTTTGCGGTTACATAATAAATATATTGCAATGCCAATGGACGACCGAGTTACCTCTTTCTCAAAAGCATTGGAGATCCATAGTCGAAGAAATAAGGAGTTATTTGCAGGACAAAACCATTCAATTAGTGAGATTGACAAAAACATAAAATCGCTTAAAGTTATAAACCCTTCGTCACACAACATGGTGGCAGATTGTGCCGCTGATGATGATAATGTCCAAAGTAATGATGACCATTGTTTCTGTAAATGTGTTGACGCAACTAATGATGATCATGATTTGCGTAATGCTAATGTCCATTTTGTCGACAATGTGAAGGATGTAAGTTGTGAACATACAGATAATAATGTTGATGATGATAGATGTGATGATGATGAAGTCGGTTGTGTTTACTTCGATGATAGGACGAATATTAGTTGTGAGAAAAGAAATGAGGATGTTATGATTGATGAAGATAAAGATTCTGATGGTGATGATGGTGATGATGAGTATGATAATGATTGTGGTGATGATGATGATGTTGATGAGGATGATGATGATTGTGGTGATGATGATGATGATGATGATTGCGTTGATTGTCTTGCTCAGGAAGATGACTGTTGAGTATGAGGATAATACTGACAATAGTTTGGATAATCATAATGACAGAAAGCAGAACGATTCTGATCAAAGTAATGATGGTTGTAGACGAGATAATGCTGGTGATAGTTATCATTGTGATGATGTTGGCAATGATTACAAACATACTGATGATGATCGAAAAGCGTGTGATGGCAGCGGGTTTGTGGCCAAAACAAGAATCAGTACGGTACAATGAGTAACCCGCCATGCATGTGGAAGGGAAAAAGGATACCGCTGGGTTTTTGACCCTGGTGGGTACACACATTTCACTTGCTTACTAATATTATTATTGTGGTAGTTTGTGATGATTAATTTCACATCATTTTTATTGTACTGCTACAATGATGACCCCTAACATCGACTTCTTAAGAAATGTTTTAAGTTATATATATGTATAGGTACTTTGTTCTTTTGTATATACTGTACATGAGTGTAAAGACAGATAATTATGTGAATTAACATTTAGACACAGTCCTTAACTCGATTCTTTTTTTATCATTTAACTATAAAGTTGAAAGGCGACCCACAAAATCGATATTTCATAGCGTCGAATTATACCCCTGTCTTCAAGTATAGTAGCATTACCAATAACAACAAAAGTGATTATGACTTACAGAAACAAAAAGCATTTAATTTACAATGAACTTTGTATTTCAAGATATTTTTCCATAATGACAAAAACTTTTTCAGTGAATTATATCAACTTGAATTTCATATTAAGTTTCTTCCTGTAAACTAGACTGACTTCTGTTTATTCTCCTCGTTGTAGTGTGTATATAACTTTATCAATGTTGACCAATCACAGCTTCGTATTAAAATAAACTTATGAATATTTATGATTAATTCAACCGTTCCAATCATCAGCCCCCAATCATCAATCAAAGGTGATACTTGGTATTGAAGCTTATTAATTCGCACTTATACTTAATATCACGCTCAGTGGGATGATTAGAATAGACTAATTAGGTTTGTATTGAAGTTATGTTAGATCTCGTTTCTGTGTGATATCACCAAGAGTAAATTTTTCGGTCGCTTACGGCAGGTGGGTGCTTAAAACAGGTATGTCCTAACTGAACATTGACCATTTGTTTCAAGATAAGGTATCATTGTGACAATGGTGCCTTTTACAGGTACAACATTAATGTCTCTCCAGAGAACATGTAAATGATCACTGTCTTCATAAATCAATTTGTTATTTGACTTGTTTGTTTTCTATTTCAACTGAATTTTTGAAAGCAATATGAATTGAATGAATTGAATGTTGTTTAACGGCTCATCAACAGAGTATAGGTTATTTAGAGCCGCCCCAGAGAGAGGGGAAGGATACATAGGAATCCAGGAACCTGCCCTACTCTTATTATCGAATAGATTCCTATGGTTCTTTAACGTGCTCGGAGGATAGACCGATGCACGGGACCGCCCGGTTTACGTCCCCATCCGACGGACGAGGCTAAGGTAAAGTGTCTTGCCCAAGGACACACCAACGGAACTCAGTGACACCATGGAGGATTGAACCCGGGGCCTCCAGTTACAAATCCGCCGCGCTACCGACTGCGCCATGCCAGCCCTCGAAAGCAATATGAAAGCAACCAGATGCACCTTTTAACATTTACTGCTACAATGATGACCCCTACCGGTCATTGTGTGATTATATTTTTTTTGAGGATAATTAATTTTCTCCTTCGATAAAGTGACACATGAACATGTAAAAGCATAATGTCACGTAACGGCAATGTAAAGCATTACTGCATTAGGTAGCGTGTTAAATTCAGAAGCGTAAAATGCCCAGTTAACTGTCTAAAAAATATGAGACTAAACATTAACTTCTAGTAGCAGTGACCTTGACCTTGACCCCAGTGACTGCAAATCCAAGCTTCTTTTTCATATAAGCTACCTACCCATAAAGCTTCATTCCAATATCTCATTTCTAACTGAAGTAACCGTTTTTCTATTTGTAGTAGCAGTGACCTTGACCCAGTGACCCCAAATGCAATCCCAAGCTTACTTTTTTATATAAACTACCTACCCATAATGTTTCAGTCCAATATCTCATTCCTAACTGAAGTTACTGAGCGGAAACACTTTTTCTTTTTTTGAGTGCAAGGTTGATTTATCAACTTCCATTCATAGTCATTGTTTTTGGCACCTCCTCATCGATAACCTACATTTTTCTCATAAATCGAGGCTTCAAGTCGTATATGAATGCTGATCAATGCTAGACGAACGTATTGGATGCTGAAAACAACTATAATGCAAATAAACAGGTCGAGAAACTCTATGAAAATCTCATATTGTTCAAAACTTTGATCAACATTTTCATAGATTGAAGAGTTCAGGTTCTAGATGTGCAGGAAAGTTAACGCGTGTCTCTACGTCATGACGACTTGACGTCAGAATGTTATTAAAAAAACGTTTTTTTTCACTATCGCATTTGTTAAGTTGTTTTATTATGAAATCAATCAGCGTCTGTCGCTGTCAACGTTGATAGTTTTATCATCGTCATCCAAAATGGCCACATTGCAGACCGTTGTGACGTCATCCAATTTTCAAAGCCAGTGTTTGATTAGGTTCTGATCAAAATCTAATCAAAATCTATTCATTCATTACAAGTGTCAAGCTCCAGATTGAGTTTTTATTCATAACATGTGTCAAGCTCCAGATTATCTGAGTTTTCATTCATAACATGTGTCAAGCTCCAGGTTATCTGAGTTTTCATTCATAACAAGTGTCACGTTCAAGATTGAGTTTTTATTCATAACATGTGTCAAGCTCCAGGTTATCTGAGTTTTCATTCATAACAAGTGTCACGCTCCAGATTGAGTTTTCATTCATAACGTGTCAAGCTCCAGATTATCTGAGTTTTCATTCATAACAAGTGTCACGCTCCAGATTGAGTTTTCATTCATAACATGTGTCAAGCTCCAGATTATCTGAGTTTTCATTCATAACATGTGTCAAGCTCCAGGTTATCTGAATTTTCATTCATAACATGCGTCAAGCTCCAGATTATCTGAGTTTTCATTCATAATGACAAATGTTTAAACCGGGTTGATTTTGTTAGGATTTTTATTTTTATTTGCACTCTTATTTAAAAAAATGTTTTTATGTCCATTTTCAAAAATATATTATGGAGTCTTAAGCCTATTAATTTTGGTGAATTCGGGCACTGTACTAAGTCTTACAGAAAGATTTAATGCTGGTTTGTAAACATGTATTTTGAAATAGACTAAATCATGAAACTGCACATGGCTGCGGCACATTAACCTACTTCGTCCAGCTAGGTCTGTTCCGCTTGTTGTTTTTCTTTCAAAATTATGACCACTTCCCCGTATATATACTTATACGGTAGTCAATTTCAGTTATTTTTTCCACCTATAAATTTGTTTTTTTATTTTTTAGTAAATACTACAATAAAGTTTATTTTCAATGTATGGGACATACATAGGGAAGTTGAATGAACGGGTAGTGCCTCTTGTTAAGTTATTTGTCCCTGCGGCAGAAGGCATTTTCTAGGTTACACCACTGACCCCTGATTATAGAATGTCTGTCTACAAAATGTACATAGAAATTGCTTTGTTACTTAATAGTTGCTCTACCATTCTCACCGGTCTTATATGTCTGTTGACAATTTCATCAAAGTCTTTAACATGTTTGTTATTTCCCTTATTTTTTCTTTCCTTGACTATTCGAGGCAATATTTTGGAAAAAAAACTGGCTTCCCGTTTTAATATGCATAGTAGGTCCCACAACGCTTGTGACTTTCTACCATTGCAACAGATTTAAAGCCGTTGTAACAGATTTTCTGTCATTTGCCCTTTCACCTTTTGTTGTTAACACTCTTGCACCTTCATTATATATCATATCTTTACCAAACTTGGTAAGTGTCTTCATATCCATGAGAGCTCCGACAAGTTCGATACACCAGTTATTGCCCTTGATTTAATAACAAAAACAATAGTTTGCCTTGTGAACACACTAGCACCTTCATTGTGCATCCGATATTTACCAAACTTAGTCAGCATCTTTATATTAATGAACTGTCATGAAGTTCGAAAACCATCCATACTGGATAATGAACGCAGAGTTAATTTCCTTGATATAATGGAAAATCCTATATTTTGATTTTGCATCTTATATTTACCAAACTTGGTCCGAGTCTTTATATTAATGTAGGCTTGGACAAGTTTGAAAACCACCCATATCAGATAATAAACGCAAAAGTTATTATCCCCCGTCGAAGGCGTTGAGATATTAATTTGGCGTTGTCCGTCCATCCTTCCGTCCGCGCGGAGCCATATCTTTATAACTACAAGTTGGATTTTTATTACACTTGGCAATAATGTTTATTCTGATAGTGGAATGACACGCAGCTATTTTATTTCGGAATTGCCCCTGTAATGCCAGAGTTATTGCCCTTTAATTGCTAACAAGAGGTCAATGACCTTGAAGCTCTACTGATTGATTTTGATTTCAGAAAGTAGTCGCTGCAAACTTGTTTTTTGAAAATCTATTTTTAGCCGTGACAGCCAACTTCAATTTCCCCCCAACCTGAAATTTTGCTAGGATCAATTAGACATCAAGAGCAACATTCCTGTGAAGTTTCATGAAAATCGGTCAATTAGTTTCAGAGGAGTAGTCGCTACAAGTTTTCATTATATAACTCTACGTAAACAAAGATGGCCACTGGCAGCCATGTTTAACGTCGAATCAAAATAATGTTTGACTCGAATAACCATCATGTCATGCTGATCATTTTAGAAAAAGTCCCATATCAATATCACTTATAGTTTTCAAGAAGTAGTCTCTACAAACTTATTTTTTTTAAATCTATTTTTAGCTGTGGTGGCCATCTTGAATTTCTGGCCAATCTGAAATTATGCTATGATCAGTTAGACATCAAGAGCAACATTCCTGTGAAGTTTCATGGAAATCCGTCAAGTAGTTTCAGAGGAGTAGTCGCTACAAGTTTTCATTATATAACTCTATGTAAACAAAGATGGCCGCTGACAGTCATGTTTAACATCGAATCAAAACAATTTTTGACAAGGACCAACATCATGTCATGCTGATCATTTTAGAAAAAGTCCCATATCAATATCTCTTATAGTTTTCAAGAAGTAGTCGCTACAAACTTATTTTTTTTAAATCTATTTTTAGCCGTGGCGGCCATCTTAAATTTCCGGCCGACGTGAAATTTTGCTAGGATCAACTAGACTTCATTGGCAACATTTCTGTAAAGTTTCATGAATATCCATCCATTCAGTGGTTTCAGAGGAGTAGTCGCTACAAATAAAAGTTTACGGACGGACGGACGGACGACGCACCACGGCATAAGCTCTGCTGATCTCTGATCAGTAGAGCTAAAAATTGCTTAATTCTGTACGTCCACAGCCATATCTTGATAACCGCTCGTTTGATTTTCATTAAACTTCATTATAAAGTTTATCCCAATAGTGGGATGTGACATGGCAAATTTATCTCGGAATTGTCCTAGTAACACCGGAGTTATTGCCCTTAAATTGATAAATATCCCCTTGAATTCTTCAGGCCATGGGTTCAGATCTCAATGGAGGCATAATTTTCTTCTTTTTTTTTAATTATTTCCATTTTTTTATTATTTCCATTTTTTCATGAGAAACCTTGGTTCATGGGTTCAATTTTTCTATAAAAAAAAAGAAGACATTTTTTCCTTGGTTCATGGGTTGAGAGCTTAGGGGCCCTTGTTGGATCTGTTTTAATAGTTGTTTTTAATTTTTATTATTATGTTTTTTTTTTATTATTATTTTTATTATTTTGTTTTTTCTCATAAGAAGCCTTGGTTCATGGGTTCATTTTTTTTTTAATGGGGAGCTTAGGTATCAGTTTTACATAGAGTTATAGGGAAGAACTTCAAAAATCTTCTCTAAAGCTACAAGAGAATAAGGTTTAATCTTTTTTATTTATTATCAGCTTATGGATCCTCTACCAGTTTTGTTCAAATGGTGACCCTGGGGTCAAATTTGGCCCCGCCCCAGGGGTCGCAGATTTACTTTAGTTTGAAAATTGCAACTGTTCAATAACAATAATTTTCTGATTTTTACATATATTACTGTTTCTAAATACCACTATTCAAGTTTAAAATGCCATAATACAAAAAATTATTCGATATAAATGTACAATATGCATAATAACATGGATGTACAGATTTTTTTCTCTTGTTCTCATGCCTGGTGTTGAATTTAATATTTGAGTTTCATTTTACTATTTACTTATAGAATATTTTTGGTACTTTATTAGTCTGTAAACATCGCTTTCAATCTATAATGCATAAGGTTAAAGTCCTCAAGCATTACATAAACTCGTTTCGTTTTGCTTTTGTTGAAACTTTTGTTGGGAATTTCTACTGCTTCGCATGTATGGACTGATTGATTAAAAATTCTTGCTACACATACTTCAAGAATGTGCTTTTTTATAAAGTGATTGCAGTATTTGCATATCTGTAAATATATATGTCATCCCTCATCTTTTTCCGAATAATGTAAATGTTCGATTTATTGAAACAACGAAGTTAAGTTAAGTCAATTACTTGTTTTATTATGCATCAACATTTGTTTGCAAATGAAAATAAAAGCATTTTTTATAAGCGCATCTTTCTCGTATTTATTGCGCACTACCCAACACTACCCGATTCATGATTAGGTTGTTTCTATTATTTCACATGCACTGCAGCTCCTTTACTTCCTTTTTTAAACAAAAATACTGTGTCAAAATTTGTCTTGTAATATCATGTGTGACCTCTCTTAAAAAACATTGTACCAATATACCCTTATGTTTGTCTTGTTAAAGGGTCTAGAGGCGATGTCGAAGAGTAAGTTGGTGCCAATCCAAATACAGCAGAACACTATCATAATGTGCTTCAGTTTCATATGAAATGTCCGCATGCATTAAATGAGCCACATGCTAACTTCAGTTTATTCTGGATCAAAATGTTTGTTTTTCTGGAAATCTCAACAACTCAGCTTGTTTTTGATGTTTGATCATAAATATTAATTCACATTATTGCCAACAGTTGCGCATATTATTAAATTAAAGTGTGATTAAATCGCAAATTAAAGTGTTTTACAGCTTTAAATCAACAAATGAATATTAATGATTTATCTATCCGGTAATCCGGTATTTTGAATGGTTACGGAAATCAACAACATGTAGCACACCGAGCTGAACTGAAAAGACCGAATGATAATTCGGCCTTCATTTGCATATCAATATCACTAGTGGATTATCGAAGATATTGAATGGTGTTATTCCACTCCCACAATGTACTGGTGTTATTCCATTCCCACACCGTATTGAACAGTTTTATTCCACTCCCACTCCGTATTGAATGGTGTTATTCCACTACCACACCGTATGGAATGGTGTTATTCCACTACTACACCGTATGGAATGGTGTTATTCCACTATTGTAACCACACCGTTGGAATGGTGTTATTCCACTACTACACCATATGGAATGGTGTTATTCCACTACCACACCATATTGAGTGGTGTTATTCCACTCCCACACCGTATTGACTGGTGTTATTCCACTCCACCATATTGAATGGTGTTATTCCACTCCCACATAGTACTGACTGGTGTTATTCCACTCCACCATATTGAGTGGTGTTATTCCACTCCACCATATTAAATGGTGTTATTCCACTCCACCATATTGAATGGTGTTATTCCACTCCCACATAGTATTGACTGGTGTTATTCCACTCCCACATAGTATTGACTGGTGTTATTCCACTCCCACACCGTACTGAATGGTATTATTCCACTCCCGCACCATACTGAAGGGTGTTATTCCACTCCCGCACCATCAGTTATGTGATACTTTGTACTCCTCCATTAACCACATTTTGACTTCATTCTTGTTTTAAGCAATTTTGCACTTTTCTTTGCCATTCACTCTTTTCAGTTAACTTATATTTCTTAAAAATGACTTCTGTTTAGCTCGTCTTTCAACATATATGTTTATTTTCATAATTGCTACTGCTGCTGGCAATGTTTTCTGCTAAGTTTACTGCTGCTGCTGGCAATGCTTTCTGCTAAGTTTATCCCTGCTGCTGCTGCTGTAGTTTCTACCACTGTCAGCAATTCTGGAAGAAAGGGGCATCTCGTCTTGGCTGCTCATCCTGGGACTTGCTGTCCAAATATTTGTATGCAAGTATCTAATGCAATGAATCATGACCAGGAAATTTATGTTAAATTATTTCAATATTGTACCTTTTCATTCTAAAGCCAAATAATGTGACTGCACTGTTTAACAGCAGTTTTAGGCACATGGCCAGCCATCATATTAATCATAAGTGTTCTAATCACTTTTCAAATATATAAATTCAAATAAAATATTGCCACCGATAAGACTACTTTTTTTGTAAAGATAAAAATTAATGGGTTTTTTTATTTATTTTTTTTATATAGAGTTTTCTCTATTTTATAAGCTAGCCCACTTTACTGAAAATTTATATGTATTCAAACAGGGGCATATTTGTTTAATCCAGCTACCCAAGGCAAGGTGCGTCCACCTTACCGCTACTCGAGTTGATCAGACCCAAGCAGGGGCAGACGGATTATTCAAAACTGTCCCAATCTAAAAAAAATCGCTTTGAAATTATAATACCCTGACTTCACACTTAATTTAATATGACTTTGTAAGCTTTTTTTTGAAATTTTGAAAATCTGCATTACTGAAGCCCGATTTGATTTAATATTGAACATCAATTCTCTCATTCGTAAGTTCTCTTTTAAGTGTATTAATGAACAAGTCCAGACTTCCATAATGAACAAATCCAGACTTCCATTGGAAACATAAGTCAATAGATACTTATCCTGGTGACAAACTGGCCAGGAATTCTCAAGAACCATCAGCTTTGGTTCTCATTTCTTTTATATAACTCTACATGAACATCAAATATTGTTGACAGTTTGGAGTAGATTTCTTTATTCTTTCAATTTTGTAATCAATTAGTCATTGTTCCGTACAATTCCCTCTATAGACCAATGATAATAATGTGTTCTGAGTGCTGATAGCTGTTTGGTCATGAAGAAAATTAACCTGACTATCTATGCTGCTTGTCTTGAAGTGGCCGTTTTCTTTTCGTGCCACCCATGGTGAGGTTGGTATGAAAATCGCGAATAAACTGTGATGGGATCTTGCACGAAAAATACCAAGCAGTGCGTTTAATTCAGATCAGGATTATTAAACTTAACCATTAACATGGTAAATGGTACCATTTCCTCTTGCAGATGAAAGTATTTTGTCTATGTGTTCTTCCTTGAATGGTACCTCTTTTGCAATCTGTTGTCTATGTATTCTTCCTTGAATGGTACCCCTTTTGCTATCTATACAGCTTGGTTTATTGTTTGTGGGTCCTGGCACTGCACTGGAATTATGCTGCTGCCTAGGCTGTTGTGGTGGTTGAATGATCGATTTTATTGCTGCTGTTTTTGTTGCTGCTGATGATCATTGGCTGGTAGTTTTTAATGTTGATAATGTTGGTGTTGTCTTTAAAATGGAGTTGTGCTACTGTTGCTGCTGTTGATGCTGTTGCTGCTGTTGTGCTGGCAGTTGCTGATTTTGTTGCTCCTATTGATGATGATTATTATCAATCGATTGTTGTCGGTGTTGTGGCTGATAGTCATGTGGTTGTGGTTGCAGACTACTGGCTTTTTTTTAATTCCAGGAACAAATATACCAAGATTCCTCACCATAACACATGTTACCAAATTGGATTTCAGCCCTTTTTTGTTTAGGGTCCACTTTTGTTATGGGGAATTAGCTGTGGCCATTACTGTCAGTAGGTGACATATGAGATTTCCAGAAATGTTCACAAACACAAATTTCACAAACACAAAGATATTTTACTAGGTTTCTAGTTTTTAATTGTTACTTCTCATCAAGATTGAACTAAATAATACCAAATGTATAATTTCCCAATGAATGATTGAAATAAAGATATAATGTAAAACTCTAATTCAACTAAAATGCAATCAAAATTTAAATTCAATACGGATTCTTTTCTTAGAATTCTGCTTTATTACACATACTTCACATTACACATACTTCTTCCAGATTGCCTCCAGACCCTTTAATATCGCATAATTATCTCATCAGTAAAATAATTAATCCAGTCATCAATTTAGCAATCACTCGATCCTTTAATCAGTTTTAAACATTAATTCATTTTATTACTGGTATTCTTATTCATATGATTATAACTAATCTAATCAGGATTCAAATTTCAAAATACAAGTAGATTTTTGCAGATTGCAAGTAGAAACAAGAGCTGGACAGCGCAGCTTGACTATTCGATTTTTCAGAGAATAATAAATTATATAGCTAGTATATACCATCAGAAAGTGATGGGGCAACATGTGTAAGAATTGACAAAAGCAACACAGAAATATGTAAAAAAAAAAAGTTTCATTTGGAGCGGGGGAGGTTGTTTGAGAGGCAGGGGTGGGTGTGTGTGTGTGTGTGTGGGTGTGGGGGGGGGGGGGGGGGGGGGGTTGGGATCTGGCAACATATATGTGTAAGAAATGACTAAAACATCACAGAAATATGTAAAAATAAAAAATAGTTTCATGTCGAGGGGGGGGGGGGGGGGGGTGGGGGGTGGGGGGGGGGGGGGGGTGGGGGGAGCGGGCAACATATGTGTAAGAATTGACTAAAACAACACAGAAATATGTAAAAAATAAATATAAAAAAATAAATTAGTTTCATGGGTGGGTGTGTGTGTGTGTGTGTGTGGGGGGGGGGGGGGGTTCATAGTTTCGAGTGTGTGTGGGGGGGGGGGAGGAGTGAAGCAGGGGGTGGGAGCAACATATGTGTAAGAAGCTATGTTTAAGAATTGACCAAAAACACAAGAAATGTGTAATAAATGGTGCGGGGGGTTGGGAGTGGCGGGGGAGGGTAAGTGGGGGGGGGGGGGGGGGGGGGAGTGATGGGGCAACATGTGTAAGAATTGACAAAAGCAACACAGAAATATGTAAAAAAAATTAGTTTCATTTGGAGCGGGGGAGGTTGTTTGAGAGGCAGGGGTGTGTGGGTGTGTGTGTGTGTGGGTGTGTTTGGGGGGCGGGGGGGGGGGGGGGGGGGGGGGGGTAAACAACACAGAAATATGTAAAAAAATAAAAAATAAAAAAAAATTAGTTTCATGGAGGGGGTGGGGGGGTGGGGGGGGGGGGGTGGGGGGGGGGGGGTTGGTTTCATAGTTTCGAGTGTGTGTGGGGGGGGGTAGGGGGATGGGGGAAGTGAAGCAGGGGCTGGGAGCAACATATGTGTAAGAAGCTATGTTTAAGAATTGACCAAAAAACACAAGAAATGTGTAATAAATGGTGCGGGGGTTGGGAGTGGCGGGTGAGGGGAAGTGGGGGGGGAAGTGTGGGGGGGGAAGTGTGGGGGGGGAGGTGATGGGGCAACATGTGTAAGAATTGACAAAAGAAACACAGAAATATGTAAAAAAAATAGTTTCATGTGGAGAGGGGGGGGGGGGGGGGGGGGGGTTGAGAGGCAGGGGTGGGTGGGGTGTGTGGGTGTGGGGGGTGGATCTGGCAACATATATGTGTAAGAAATGACTAAAACATCACAGAAATATGTAAACAAAATTAGTTTCAGGGGGGGCGGGGGGGCGGGAGCGGGCAACATATGTGTAAGAATTGACTAAAACAACACAGAAATATGTTTCATGTTGGGGGGGGGGGGGGGGGGGGGGGGGGGTTAGGGGGGTTGAGAGGCATGGGTATTAGGGGCATGGAGTGGGCAACATATATGTGTAAGAATTTACTAAAACAACACAGAAATCAGAAATATGTAAAAAAAAAAAAAAAAGTGGGGGGGAGGTGGGGTTGAGAGGCATGGGTGGGGCGTGGAGGGGCAACATATATGTGTAAGAATTGACTAAAACAACACAGAAATCAGAAATATGTAAAAAAAAAAAAAAGTGTGATGGGGGGGTGGGAGTGGGGGCGGTGGAGGTGGGGGGAGCCCATGCCCCAATATCGGTGAAGTATGAATAAGATGCATAATGCTATAAGAAATCCCAAACTAAAATTATAGATATATACATGCTTACATGCAAACCTAAATCTGCCATTATTGCACATTTTATGGGCCATCACAATTTGGGTTCCATGGGAGTCCAGAATTTGCAGAAGACAAAATGATTTATCCAACCCTTTACAAAATACTATAAAGAAACCAATTCCAAAATTTAGTTCAGCTAGGACAAGAAATGTAAGAGATATAAAGCACAGCTTACACGCAAAATTTGATGTGAAACAGACACATTTTAAGAATTTAGGTTCCATGGGAGCCCAAGGGTTACAGGAACCAAAATTACTTAAGCAGCCCTTAAGATAATGCTATAAGGAAGCTAATGGCCAAATTTGGTTGTGCTAGGGTAAGAATTGTAAGAGATATAGACTTGTAAACACAGCATACAGGCAAAATTTGATGTGAAATGGGACACATTTTATGGGCTATCATAATTTGGGTTCCATGAGAGCCCATGGGTTACAGCCAAAATTGCTTATGCAGCCCTCAAGATAATGCTATAAGAAAGCCCATGGCCAAATTTGATTGTGCTAGGATAAGAAATGTAAGAGATATAGACTTGTAAACACAGCTTACACGCAAACCTTGATGTGGGACGCCGACATCGACCCCGTGGTGATTACATAAGCTCTCTTATTCTTCGAATAGTCGAGCTAAAAATTAGCACTTGCTTAAATTTTTAAGTAATATACAAGAAACCCACTAGGTCCTGCATGTAGCTGCATTATTTACATATATAGCAATCCTTCTAAAATGAATCGAGGTTTTAAATTATTAATGCAAGTACCTTAATTAGTTAAAATAGCAAGTAGAAAACCTTCGCACTTGCTTTTTTTAGCAAGTGGCTAAATATATTAAAATTGATCCATGCTAATCAATATTGTATTCCCTTTAAATTTGCACATTCAATATTACTTTTCTTCTTTTTACATGTTTCGCCATTATACCATTAAAGGGACATACTGCAATCTTGAAGTATTTATTAAGCATTAAGATTAGCCTTCCGATTTATTAATCCAGTATCATTTTCAATTTATACCTGTTGTCATATATTTAAATACAATTTTAAAGTTTTCATCTTGTCTTAATTACTTATTCTGCCATATGTTTGAATTATTATTGGTGAATATTGTCAATATGCAAAAACTATTTGCTTTATACTATTCTTATAATTAATATTAATGATTGAACAAATGCAATTTATGTAGAACAAGAGGCCCAAGAGGGCCTGTAGACACTCTACTTGTATGATGTGATTCAAAAACATGATAGAGGCCAACCCAAGAAACAGGTTTCCTACATATAACTCTATGTAAACTTTGGCTTATCTTACGGCCATTTTGAATATTTGACGACAACGAAAAAACGCAAACTTGATAGAGGCCAACAACAGGAACATGCATTATGATAATTTGACTAGAATGGAATAAGTGGTAATATGGTGTTTGATAAATGTCCTTAAATTTGACCTAAGTTTAGCCATGGTGGCCATCATGGATGACTGGAGGCCCCAAAAATGCAAATATGAGGGGGACTAACCAAAGATCATGCTGATTAAGTTTAATCAAAATCCTTCAAGCAGTTTCAAAGAAGATGTCATTTTAACGTTTTCCTATATAACTCTATGTAAACTTTGGGTCGCTGTGGTGGCCAATTTGATTATTAGACGAAAACAAAAACGCAAACTTGATAGAGGCCAACCCAAGGAACATGTATATGATATTTGAAAAGATTGGAATAAATGGTTTTGGAGATGTCGTTCGAAATTTCCTTAAATTTAACCTAGTTTTAGCCATGGCGGCCATCTTGGATAACTGGCAGCCACAAAAAAACACAAACCTGAGAGGGACTATCTTAAAGATCATTGTGATTTAAGTTTTATCAAAATCCTGCAAGCTGTTTCAGAGAAGATGGCGGCCGCTAAAAAACACAAATCTGAGAGGGACTATCCCAAATATCATTGTGCTTGTTTCATCAAAATATATCAGGCGGTTTCAGAGATGTAATTTTTAACCTTTTCCTACATAACTCTATGTAAACTTTGGGCCGCCGTGGTGGCCTTTTTGATTATTCAACGATAACGAAAAACACAAACTTAATAGAGGCCAACGCAAGGAACATGTATATGATATTTCAGTAGAATGGAATCAGTGGTTTTGGAGGAGATATCGTTTGAAATTTAATTAAATTTGACCTAGTTTTAGTCATGGCGGCCATCTTGGATGACTGGCGGCCGTGAAAATCAAAAATCTGAGAGGGACTATCCCAAATATCATCGTGCTTAAGTTTCATCAAAAAATTTCAGGCTGTTTCAGAGAAGATGTAATTTTCAACATTTTCCTATATAACTCTATGTAAACTTTGGGTCATCATGGCGGCCATTTTGATTATATGACGATAACAAAAAACACACTTGATAGAGGCTAACCCAAGGAACATGTATATGATATTTCACAAAAATGGATTAAGTGGTTTCTGAGGAGATGTCGTTTGAAATTTACTTAAATTTGACCTAGTTTTAGCTATGGCAGCCATCTTGGATGACTGGTGGCTGCAAAAAACATAAATCTGAGAGGGACTATCCCAAATATTATGGCGATTAAGTTTCATCAAAATCCTTCAAGCGGTTTCAGAGAAGATGTCATTTTTAACCTTTTCCTATATAACTCTATGTAAACTTAAGATGGTAACATTTAACTCTGACAGGACTTTTATTCGGAAATAGTGGAAGAGGCCCACCCTTGTCAAATGTTTACGCAGCTTTGAAAAATACGTAGCTAAAACGTAGCTTTTACGCAGCAATCCATCCTAAAGCTGCGTTTTTTGTGATTAACTGCGTTATTTTAGAAGCAGGCTGCGCAAAGCTGCGTATTTTACACTTTAGCTGCGTAATTATGTCCAAAGCTGAATATTTTGTAAGAAAGGTGTACAAAAGCTGCGTATTTATATTTAAGGCTGCGTATTTTTTAAGAAAGGCGTTTGATAGCTGTGTCTTTTATTTTACTTGCAAAAAAAGGATAATTACAAGAGCTGCGTTTTTTTGTAAATGCTTCGGAAAAGCTGTATCTTTAATTGTTAATGATAATAAGATGTAAAAACAAAAATACGTAGGTTTTACGCAGCTTTAGGAAAGCTGCATCTTTTAGTTTATTTTTTTAAACTTTTGTCAGTTTGTCTTTTTAAAGTGATATTGAAAATTTAAAACATTTCTAAAAGATGAAGGGGTAATTGGGGAGTCCTCTTTTATCTTTAACATAGACTGTCACAGTGCTACACATAAATACAACCTTGATAAAAAATGTTTATTGATCCTGTAGGTGTTTTAAAAGGTGGTGAATTTGGACCATAATTTATTAGCTATCAAACTGTATGCATTCCAATGTCAATTTAATTCTGTGTATAAATTGCTGGTACAAAATTACCTACCTCAAACCATTAGATGATGGACTCAGAATTCATTGTAAAATGATAATCTCATTATAGCAAGGTCACTCAAGCGAGCAAGTTATGTTTTAACAAAATGAGCATTTCTTTGATCAGTATCAATGCAGATGTTACAGGCAATCAACTTGTTAAATTTTATGTAAACAAGAGGGCTAAATTAATGCCTCTGTATCACTCGCCTAATATAATCTTCGAAAAGATTATAAAAAAAAAAAGTCAAACAAGCTTATAATTTCATATAAGAGTAAGATCAACAAATTCCCACACTCACATTAAAGTGTTCTGGCCCAGTAAGTGTATAGATTGGTTAAGGGTGGGGATCTCAAAAGTTTCCAAGTTATGGCACAGGAACATGTGACCCCACGGGTTGGGATAAACCCTAGGGCAGATGCCAGTAGGGGTCATCCTCTCATCACAGGCAGTGCACCTATAAAGTTTCATGAGATTTGCCTCAAGGGGAGAGGAGTTAAAGGGGTTGATGCACTATTTTCGAACAGGATTTATTTAAAAGGACTTTGAGAAACTTTGAAAAAGCTGAAAGAATTTTCAAAATGTCATGAAAAATAAATGAGATGTGACCTATTGAAAATTTGCAAAAAACATAAATGGAGGTGGCCATCTTTGAACGATGACATCATCGTGCCGTTTTACCATATATGGCATATTGACAAAATGTATTTTAAAGCAAAGAAAACCACTGCAAATTGATTAGAAATAAATATACAGATGTAAAATTATTTTTCATTTGCAGTGATTTTCTTTGCTTTAAAAGACATTTTATCAATATGCCATATATGGCAAAGAGGCACGATGACGTCATCGTTCAAAGATGGCCGCCTCCATTTATGTTTCTTTGCACATTTTCAATAGGTCATATCTCCTTTACTTTTCATGGCATTTTGATAATTCTTTCAGCTTTTTTCATGTTTTTCAGAGCCCTTTAAAATAAACTGTGGTGTTTGAAAATAGTGCATCAACCCCTTTAAGGTGCTGACAGGGTTTTTCATTATCGGTTCCTGGTGACCTTGACCTGCTGACCTCAAAATCAACAGGTGTCATCTTCTCACCACAAGCAGTTCAACTATGAAATTTCATGAGATTTGCCTCAGGGGGAGAGGAGTTATAATGCAGACAAGGTTTTCATTATTGGCTCCCAGTGACCTTGACCTACTGACCTCAATATCAATAGGGGTCATTCTGTCACCACAGGCAGTTCAACTATGTAGTTTCATGAGATTTGCTTAAGGGGATGAGGAGTTATGGAGCAGGCAATATCTTTCATTATCAGGTCAGGGAGACCTTTGACCTACTGACCTCAAAATCAATAGGGATCATCCTCTCATCACAGGCAGTGCACCCATAAAGTTTTATGAGATTTGCTTCAGGGGGTATATTAAAAAAAAAAACATATTGAAAAATGTTTAAACGAAAAATAATATGGTATTAAGACATTGCCTTGGCTAACTCCCAAACTCGTATAACAAATATTGGGGGGAATTTTTTTTTTTTTTTTTTTTTTTTCCCCCCAGGCAAATCAGATGCGAAATTATAATGCATCAGAGTAAATTTGGATGTTTCTGACAAAAAAAAAAGTTAATATAAAATAAATTAATAAAAAAAATTGCATGTTTCACGATAGCGTGAATCTGATGACAGACGAATGCAAATGGCCGACTTTCAGACAACAAGCATTTCCTGGTTGTTTTATTTAATCTGTTTGCTCAATAAACGCTTGAAAAAGCAAAACCTTGTGTTTGGAAACAATTTTTAGTGTATTTTACATATGTGACTGTAGATAAACGGTAGTAAAGTTATTGAATTACACAGTAATTATTTATTATTTTACAGGTAAATGTTTTCGTTTTTTCCTTGCATGTTGACAAAATTGATTTTGACGAGCAGTGCACCCATAAAGTTTTATGAGATTTGCTTCAGGGGGTATATTAAAAAAAAAACATATTCAAAAATGTTTAAACAAAAAATAATATGGTATTAATACATTGCCTTGGCTAACTCCCAAACTCGTATAACAACAATTGGGGGGATTTTTATTTTATTTTTTATTTTATTTTTTCCCCCAGGCAAATCAGATGCGAAATTATAATGCATCAGAGTAAATTTGGATGTTTCTGACAAAAAAAAAGGTAATATAAAATAAATTAATAAAAAAAATTGCAAGTTTCACGATAGCGTGAATCTGATGACAGACGAATGCAAATGGCCGACTTTCAGACAACAAGCATTTCCTGGTTGTTTTATTTAATCTGTTTGCTCAATAAACGCTTGAAAAAGCAAAACCTTGTGTTTGGAAACAATTTTTAGTGTATTTTACATATGTGACTGTAGATAAACGGTAATAAAGTTATTGAATTACACAGTTATTATTTATTATTTTACAGGTAAATGTTTTCGTTTTTTCCTTGCATGTAAATTGATTTTGTCGAGTTTACTTCCGGAAGTCATCGCTCCAGTGTTGCTTGATGGGAAATTGAATAAATGTTTAATTTGAGAGAAAATACATTTTGTTTCCATAATCATTTCAGTTATTAACGTATACGTTCTGATAACAAAAAAGGAAGAAACCATAATAAACACAGCATTTGTATTGACATATGTTAATCATTTTGAAATATTTGCATGATACGTTCGTAAGAATTGCGAGATTATGGAAGTGCATCACAGATCTGCGCATGCGCTGCAAATTATGCCCGCCGTTTCCAGAATTGTTTGAATTTTGATCTTTCATCTTTAATATTTACAAACAGTACCTTTCATCTTTAATAATTACAAACATTACTGTGATTAGCACATTTTTTTTCGTGACACAAGAACCATTTTAGAGCCTTCGAAGCCATCAAACGATTACACAGATGGCTCACCCAGGAAAGTGTGAGAGCTGTACCAGGGTCCTGGCAGTACCAAGAATTACGCATGTTGTGTGGGTTTTTTTAATCAGAGGTAGGCCCTATTTAAATACGTTCATGGTAGAGCTTCTTCATAATAATGTGGAACAATTAATTTGAAGTGTATAAGTGTAATCAAAACTATAAGCAAAGAAGCATGATATTTTTTAAAACATCTAAATTAAACTGCAAATAAGAGGAGAGTGTGTTTTTTTCGTTGTAACATTGACAGTTTTGCAAACGAGATTGGTGAAGGTATTAATATATTACTTGTGCACAACTTACTGTTTTGAAGATAAACATTGTACTTGCATTACCTGAATGAAGCTTGCAAGTTATTGATTATGCCTGTCATGGTGCAAATTGAGGTCTATCAATTCAGAAAAACACAGGCGACGCTGTCAAGGAATATTGTAAAAATGCATTTTCTTCCTCCATATTCAATTTATTAAAGGGGACTGCAGTGGATTTAAGCACATGCCGGTTGAATCTATGTTTACAGGTTAAGGAGTCTTTTAAAACAACAATTCAATTCTTTATTTAGAAATTGAAGTGGTATAATATTTCAGCAATTGTTATGCTTGGAGTTTTCAGGAGATGTTGGACATGAGCGCAAGTTGTCAATGGTCAGGTCGCTCGGAAGGCAATGATGGTGTTCACCATTCAACAGAATACATCCTCAACCTTAGATCCTATGCCAGGTATGCTTTCAGATCAAAGGTAGTTTTCTCGCAGAAGTTTCACACTGGAACTTAAAATTGAGGTTTATGGCGCACCACATAAAAAGGTTATATTGCATCAACATGAAATGAACATTCCAGAGCCACTCTCCATTTACAGCTATATAAAAACATCTATAAATGGGAAGAATATCTATAGGGTTAACTGTTTCAAGCATTTGAAGTGTGCGACAGCATGCATGTCGTTTAATGGTCTTAAATGGTCCATCCCCCACCCACACCCACTCCAAAACTGCTTGATGGATTTTGACAAAACTTTGCAGGACCGAAGCATCTGTGTGATGTCTAGTTGTGCACATCGCGCTTTCGGTTTGAATTTTTTTAAGTTAAATATTGTTGTCGCCGCTACTCCTAAACGCCTTGTTGGATATTGACAAAACTTTGCAGAAGTATCGGTATGATGTCGTGCTTTCGTTCCGGTTCACTGATTTTTGATGGAGTCACGGCCCTTTGAAGTTTTTACTTTAAATATAATATTGTCGCCGCTACTCCTCCTAAATAGCTTGTTGGGACTTGTGGAGAAACTTTGCAGGAAGCATTAGTATTATGTCTAGTTGTGCGTATTGCACTTTCATTCCGGATAGCTGATTTTTTACAGATTTATGACCCATCTTTTTTACTTTTAAATTTGTTGTCGCCGCTACTCCTCCTAAATGGCTTGATGCATTTTGACGAAACTTTGCAGTGGTATGAGACATCAGTTTTTCTCAAAAACAACCTCTAGTTTTAAAAAGTTTTACATACACAAAATATGACGATTGACTGAACATTTTTGTCAGTTTGATGTCAGGTGACTGCATTGCGACAGGTTGTAATGGGTATACTTTTAAGGAGTCAAAACATTTTTCATCGACAACCAATCAGTATATTTATGTCTGTATATTTATTAATAAGTCCTTTAAAAGCCACATGTGCTGTTATGTGGCGTATAACAGCACGTACAATTCAATTCTTTATTTAGAAATTGAAGTGGTATAATATTTCAGCAATTGTTATGCTTGGAGTTTTCAGGAGATGTTGACATGAGCGCAAGTTGTCAATGGTCGGGTCGCTTGGAAGGCGATGATGAAGGTGTCCAACAGATTCAACAGAATACCCTGTACGAAATATCAAGGCGTATTCTACCCGGAAACCAGGCGGAATCCGCCTGGAAAGTAGAGGGAATTGGAATTTGACGGGCGTCATTGAACAGGACTGTAACATTTTTGAAGTTCTGACGCCTCTGAGGAGGCGTCAAAATGATTTTATGCCGCCCGGAAATTATTATGCCGCCCGGCAAAAGGCGTCCTATTAGATGACGGGCGTCAATTTGGACTTAGAAATTTCGCTGAGGCGTCATTTCATACTTAGGAATTTTACAGAAATGTTTTTTTGAAGTTAATATCAGGGCGACATTGCATGGTACTCAGAATGTTTAAGGTTGGATTTGTTGGTGGGCGGGGGAGGGTTTTAAAAGGCCTTTGCTGCCCCTAAAAAATGGCAAAAAAAAAATTCTAAGTGTATGCCATGCTAGGGAAGCGACTGACAATAACATTGCAATTAATTCAAATTTAATCATTGGTTTCTTTAATTGACTGGCGTTCATAAATTGCAAAGCTCGATTCTAGGGATGTGACACAACATTGACTTATGTACCACTATGTACTGCGAAGATCATAGATCAGTTATTCATAATTTTCCATAGCAGAGATGTTGAGATTTTATCCTATTTTCAGTAGGTGATAAAATTAGTGTTACTCGGTTTTTATCCTTACGTTCAATAGTAAAATAAAAAATCTCTGGCGGCAGAATAAAAAGACGATTATTTTCAAGATTTTGATTTTGAAAGATACATATACTATGAATCAATTTGCATGAATGTGCATGAAATATGCAGGGTTTTTAAAGAATCACACTGTAGATACCTTAAATTTAACAGTAAACTTGGTCGAACATCAAAGATAAAGACAGAGTTTATCACCTACCAGAATGTATTGGTATGTCTTATTTCTGGTCACTGACTGGTCAGTTTTTTTGATGATGCTCTATCAAAAGTATGCTTAATTAAAGCTAATTATCAAAATATTAAAAAAACACTATTGTGCCTAATGTAAAATGGTATTTCTCTGCCCACTGTTAGTTTTGACTAGAAGAGTGTCGAATGTATGTCTTTTTTTTGCCCTTTTAGAGATCTGATTTAGAAAACTTGAATAGATAACTTCGCCAATGAAAAAAAACACTACGAGTACGAATAGTCTTTAGTACGAAATGTCATGAAAGTTCGTTTTGGGAATGTTCTCTAGTAAATATTCAAATCCTACTTGCATTTAAATTAAAACAAAAGACACACATAAAGGTATGACTTATAACAACGTAAATACATGCTATCTTGGCGTTGATACGTAGAGAATCGTGAGAAATCATTCCATTTTCCTGATGTTGACAATTCACGGTTATTCGTACTATCACAAAGACGCATGCAATCGAACACTCATATTTCTCTGCAAGCGTCTGGCTCACTTTACTTTACTGCTATTCTATTCTATTCAATTGTTTTTTTATTACTTTCATTTTGAATTGGCCAATCGCATTTAGTCTAGCGTAGACAGTTACACTGCGCATGTCAGTTTTTCAAACAGAACAATGTTTTCAAATTTTAACTTCCGGAAAGTCAACGGATCTAAAAAGTGATTTTAGAAATGAAGACTCTACTTGATTTTGAATGAAGGATCTGTAAGAAGACGGCCAAATAATCGCCAATTCATAATGTGAGGTATTGACGATCAAACGGATCGCATGATGTCATCGATAAAACTGTTGAACACTATTTATACGATAATTGTGACAGACTTACGACAGAAAGAACACAGCTTGAAAATGCATTTGAACATATTATGATATTATAGCAAGAGACAGTCTGGAAGGATATCATATAAACCTACAAGTTCTAATGGGAAACAGACAGTGCAGCAGATGCAAGGAACATGGAGATTAGAATGGCATTTGGAGTATTTCTAAAAAATTCTGGAAGACTCATTCAGTCATTGTCCATAATTAATTATTTAAACTTGCTCAACGTAAACACACAAAAGTGTCAGTACAAAGTGAACGTAATTGTAATTAAAGAAGCACATAGAGACCATAGCCAGTGTTATATTGGCAAATGAATATACAACAACAAAAAATAAGATTTGTATGCAACTACTCGGATGAGAAGGGACAGAACTCTTGGGCCATTGCCTGGTATCGGTAATATTTTGGGTGGTAAGTTTAATATTTGCAGCTTTTATTTTGTTTAATTTCAAATCTTAGCTAATACATACAGAGATATTTATCTGATCGACTTATTGGAATACTCGAAAAACCTAATAAGTAGGACTCTAATGGCCTTAGCAGTGGTTATCAAGCAGACCCATGATGCACAGCTTAGGCACCGTGAGTTTCAGGCACGGCCCATCAATCACACTCAATAGGAACCCAATTTTTTTAACGCTGACTGTTCCATCAACATCCCGTTCAATCCTAATATTATAGATAGAGCCTCAATGCATGAACCCTGCTGGGGACTTGTACCGTTAAGTAGTCCGACACACTTCGCACCATGTTGATAGTGTATAAAACACGCTAAAACCTACTTATCCGTGTAGCTGATGTTCCAATGACGATATCGGACTATAATGTCTCACTCCTGGTATTGCTTAAACAAACCACAAATCTGAACAAAACAAATAGTATAGGAAACTCCGTCTGTTGTTATGTAGCCTAATAAATTGGCTCCTATGCAGTTTTTTTTTTATTATTCTGACGTTCTATGTAACTGCATATACGCCTAATTTCCTTTGCAAAAAACCCGACTGGAAAAAATGCTCGAACACCCATGTGACTTTCGAACGAAATTGAGCAGCTTATCAGACTCCTGTGCGTAAACCATGATGATAATCTAACAAAATAATAAGTTATTTACCATTTACTTTCGGTTTTATTTTTTTCCGAAGCATATTTTACATAATATATCGATTTTTCGTAGATCGCTATACATGTGTATTGACAATATATTGACAAGTGCGCGTTTCTCCCAACGTTGCATGGGCATGCGCATAAGTACACATTTTCCACTGTGGACAACGTGTCACGAAACTGCGTTGTGTATAATGTACCTAGTATAAAGTTTTCAAGTCTTAGGTTAACAAACGGTAATGGGCGAAGGGTGCCGGGATATTTATTATAAGTTACCCCTTCAGACATTCTCCTAAAAGAAAAATTAAAAAATCTCGCTTGTTTTATAGCCTGATCTGGGGGGAAAAGCACCTAACCATAGACCTACTGTATGTCCATGACCTAACTTAAGCTTGTTTATTTTGTTTTATGTTCATTTCATTTAGTGTGTAGGGGGTGGGGTGAGTTTACGGGTGGATTCAGGGGGCGACCCACTAAAAATCTGTAAAATATGGAAATTTATATTAAACAAGAGCCGTAGGAGAACAGCGCAGCTCGACTATTCAGAGAATAATAAATGGTATAGCCAGTATATACCATCAGAAAACAAGGCTAAAACAATGTGATGGTGGGTTGGGGGTGGGGGTGGAGCTGGGGTGGGTATAGAAACTCTGGCCGATATAAAAATTATTGTTAGAATCTCATAAAAATTATAGTAAAATTTTCGGCAGGGTGTGACATTTTATTTATTTTTATCATTTTAATCTAAAGTTGCTGTCATTTAAAAAAAAATTGTGGTCGAAAGGCAACTCGGGGAGGGAGGGGATATCTGGCGATTTTTTTATTGTGGCCTCATTTCAGGTTGTTTTTTTATTGATATATCCTCTGTGTATCTGAATTTAATCTAAATTGCTTTATATGTAAATGAGAGGTTCAAATTAAAATTTTAATATCCAATAATGGAAGATAAAATGAAAACAATTTCCCGCCCCCTGTCCTCCTTGTGAGGGGAGCCCATAAACCAATAGGGGTGGGGGGGAGGGGGTTGTGGGGGGGGGGGGGTTTTGGGGGACGGGGCAGGACGGGGTCGCATAATTGATATAGTTGTATATTTGATAAAACAAAACAACACAGACATATGTAAAAAAAAAAAAAAACATTCGGGTAGTGGTGGTGGGATGGTTGTGGGGCGAAACATATTGATAAACTGATAAAACAAAACAACACAGATATATGCAAAAACAAACAAAAAACAACAACATTCGGGTGGTAGTGATGATGGTGTGTTGGGATGGTTGGGGGTGGGGGGGAGGGGTAACAAAAATTGACCAAAACAACACAGAAATATGTAAAAAAAAAGAGAAAAGTTTCCAGTGCGGGTGGAGGTGGGGGGGGGGGGGGGGGGGGGGGGCGGGGCAACATAGCTTTATGTGTAAGATTTGACCAAAACAACACAGAAATATGTAAAATATATATATATAAATCGAGTTCCAAGTGGGGCAGGCGGGGAGTGGGGGAGGGTGGTGGCAGGGCCACGTAAGAATTGACCAAAACGAGACAGAAATATGTAAAAAAAAAAAAAAAAAATATCAAGTTTCGAGTGGAAATATAACATTTTTAAAAGAGCCGTAACTCCGCCGTTACTGGTCCGATCTGGTTGGTTTTCGAACTTGGCCAGTAGAGATAATAAAATTTACCAAAGCAATACAGGAATATAAAAAATATATAGTTTAGAGTCTGGGGTGTGTGGGGGTGGGGGCGGGGTGGAAGGGGGTGCGGGGGCATAGCAATATGTGTAAGAATTGACCAAAACAACAATTGCACATTTTATGGGCCGTCACAATTTGGATTCCATGGGAGCCCAGAATTCGCGGAAGACAACATTACTTAAGCAACCCTTTACAACATACTATAAGGAAACCAATTCCCAGTTTTAGTTGAGCTAGGATGGGACATTGTGCTTTATAAAAAGAAATCGTTGTGTGTTTGGTGGACCTGAACATGGTGATTTTGTTTACGAAAACAATAACTGTCACTAGTATTCAAATCCCCCATCCACGCCCCAAACCCCCACCCCCAGGGTTTATGGGATGACGAGTTGTCCGTTGTCAGTTGTCCGTCGCCCGTCGTCGTCTGCTAACTTTTGCCTTGTGAACACTATTGCAACTTCATTATTATTATCAGCTGTTATTATTCGGATCTTTACCCAACTGCTAATTTTCATATATTTTATATTCTCTTTATTACGATTTAAGAATGAGGAAGAGTCTTGTAGAATAATAAACGACTAAAACAAGTAATTTTAACAATACTATAAATATAACAAAAATATTACTTTTAAATCGGCATGAAATATGTGTAGTTTAAACACACTACACAATGTTTTACGATTGTAGCAATAAACGGTTCTATTCTATTCTATCGACGGTGCATGGTAGGTTGCGTATGGTGAAGTAATATGCGCAAGGAACTCTGGGTAAGAATTTCAAACAAGATGGCGGTACCCTTCGATAATTCGGAAATGTGTCAATATATTCGTGATAAATTTGGATAATCTGAGATATTTCATCTTGGCAGGTAAATTTTGAAACACCAATCGACTAAAAAAAAAATCTTCTTTCAACCTGTGCATATAAAATATACAAACAATGCTGTTTAAAAGCGTGAAACCTTCCCAACAGATTCCGTTGGGAAAGTCCAGTCGTAAAATGTGCAATAATCAATACACGTTGATGCTCGCCAATACGAAAAATTTCAAAAGAGCATTAAACGTGTATTTTAACACACTAGTTGTTATGATTCAATATGCCGGGAGTTGTTGAAATAAATGCCGCTTTCTCAGTGCCCCATAGCAGTGTATATTAATAATACATAATGATATATATATGTATAATAGTATTGATGTTTTACTCCAAGTTACTGCAATCTATACAACTGTAAGTTTCAAATTTGTGTAGATTCTACTTCTTCAATTCAACCACATCAGCAGCCAAATTGTATGACATGTAAACTACAATTTACCTATAGATACAGATGTCATTTGCGATAACAAGAAATCGTTTTTTTATGTGTGGACTTTCCGCATAGATTCTCTGGGCTCTATAAACAGTCCATTTGAACTGATACACTGAATTTTATAAGTTTACCACTTTAATACCTAAAATGAAGAATAATCATTTTACTTTAAAATAGAACATCGTTTACTGTGAATTATCGTTTAATATATCACGGTTCGGGCTCGTAAAATTATTGTTTACAATTGAACTCCAAACCTTGATATATTATAGATAATTCATCGTAAACGTTGTTCTATTTCTATTCTGTGAAAATGTGAAAATAACCCACACATCTGAAATCTTTCGCATTGTTTTGCTTACTCTCCTAACGTTGCATACGTTACAATGCGAAATGCGCAATGCTTATTCTCCTAATGTTACAAAAATTACAGTGATATATCATTCAATATAACGAGATATTTTTAACTAGGCTATATAGTGCTGGTGTATTAGAATAAGTTATATCCACTTTCACACTAAACCTTTAATCCAAAAAACATTTTGATATAAAATGCATTACCGATAGTTTAAATCTAGGTACTCATTATGCATTGTTTAAACGGCAAAACACAAGTGTCTATGGCAGTGACATCATACAAGAAACATACACCGTGTCACAGTCTGAAATTGTCCACATATTTTTTCGTCGCAATGAGACATCACAGGGTGCATATATAAAAGAAGCACCCCAGACGTCAAATAAATGAGACTTACGGCCAATTAAACTTCAAAACCAACTCATAATTCATTTTATGCATATTCACTCGTGGGTATTTTAAGAATCCGTGAATAATACTACACTTTCAATTGGCACATGTACATTATTATATGACCTGGATAAAATGTTGATAAAACATATGATTTTGTAGTGTTAGTATCTTTAATATTTTGTTTCACAGCATAATTATATATATATATATTTATATTTTTATTATAAACTTTATTGCAGACAGGAGCTGTTTGTTCCAGTATGTACCAGTGTTCAAAGCACCAGTTGCTTCTATGACTGGAAAGAATGACTTGACTGTGGAAACTATGAAGACACCAACAAGTTAAACCACTCATACATGTACATCTTAGGTAAGGCCAAAAAGAAAAACAGCCTATAAGGTGTATTATGTATGTATTAAAAAGTATGGGTTTATTCACCGGTTCTTAAAATATCCATGAATGAATACTGAATACTGAATGTTGTTTAACGGCTCATCAACACAGTATAGGTTATTTAGAGCCGCCCCAGAGCGAGGGGAAGGATACATAGGAATCCGGGAACCTGCCCTACTCTTATTATCGAATAGATTCCTATGGTTCTTTAACGTGCTCGGAGGATAGAACGATACACGGGACCGCCCGGTTTACGTCCCCATCCGACGGACGAGGCTAAGGTAAAGTGTCTTGCCCAAGAACCATGAATGAATATGCATAAAATCAATTACAAGTTGGTAACTTAATTTGACGCTCCAGTTTTTGGGTTTGTCCTGGCCGGTTAGAATTCTCAAAATATGTAAGTTAATGTACGTGTAACCTCAGTAGCTTTAGAAAGTTCAAACGGTGTATATATGTTGTTCAAATTAAATTTTAAATATCTGATTTAAGACCATGAAGACAGTTCATTATTTATAGGAAGATTTTCTTGGTGTTTGGCGTCATTTCAGCGCATTTTAGGCTATGTATTTAATGATGTTTGTTTAGTGGTGGAGGCACACCATCCACTTACGTTGTGTGTCAGGTCCATATCTCTTAAAAAATTTCTTTCAAACTTGCCACAATGAATAACCGTCTTGGAGCGATATCTATTATAACTATATCCAGCATTTCTGAGGAGCTATATCAAGTTAGCTCTACTGATTAAAGATCAGCAGAGCTTATGTCGTGGTGCGGTGTCCGTTGTGTGTCCGTCCGTAATTTTTTGTAGCGACTATTCCTCTGAAACTACTGGATGGATTTTGATGAAACTTTACAGAAATGTTGCTCATGAAGTCTAGTTGATCCTAGCAAAAATTCATGTTGATGTGAAATCCAAGATGGCCACCAAAGCTAAAAATAGATTTTTAAAATCAAGTATGTATTGATATGGGACTTTTTCTAAAATGATCAGCATGACATGATGTTGGTCCTTGTCGTAAATCGTTCTGATTCGATGTCAAACATGGCTGCCAGTGGCCATCTTTGTTTACATAGTTATATAGTAAAAAACTTGTAGCAACTACTTGACAGATTTTCATGACACTTCACAGGAATGTTGCTCTTGATGTCTTATTGATCATAGCAAAATATCAGGAAATTCAAGATGGTCGCCACAGCTAAAAATAGATTTTTTTAAAAAAAATTGTAGCGACTACTTCTTGAAAACTATATAAGTGATATCGATAAGGGTCATTTTCTCAAATGATCAGCATGGCATGATGTTGGTCGTTGTTGAAAAATTATTTTGATTCGACATTAAAGGTTTTGACAAAATATTTGACAAGCAAAAATTCAAGCTCATGTACACCAAAACATAAGATTAAACCATTATACAATTCCTAAGTCTATGGTTTTTAAACAATTAAAACTCAAAATTAGTATGCGAAAATTACAACACGGTCATGATATTTTAACAATTACATGTGTTACTATTAAGCTATATATTTATTTTGATATCTTGCAAATACTTTGACAAAATGTAATATATTAAAAATCTATCAGTAACAAGTTTAATATATTAATTTTCAGGGTTAGAGATCAGTCCGCGGGTAGATGGAAGAATCTATTAAGTGCAGATGAATTAAATTCCATGGATGCCGAAGACAGTGAGATGTTATTGTTAAATGAGAGAGCCAGAGAAAAGAACACTGACACTTAAAAGTTATTTTTCATTATAATTTATTATTTTTTTCTTCTGAAACAGCAAAAATATGTGGATTATTTTTGTGAGTACATATGATTTTAATATTATTGGGTTTGTGATAATTCTCTTCCAATTTTGAAAATCAGCATTGTCGGTAAGTACCTTTGTCACTTTTTGTTTAACAGTTATTGTTCTGATTTATATATTAAAAATTGAAAAAAGTTACTCTTGTCATTATGCTTCACCCTATGGAAAGAGCATAATAGTGGTATCCTTGTCTGTTTACAATGTAGTACAAATAAGGTTAAAGAAGGGCATATGTGCTCGAAGGCGACATTGTCAAACAGAAATTAACAAGCATTCTTCATCTTGCTAACAGTGCTCTCAGACATGGGCTGGACTACTCGTTTGGTGAAACAAAAACTTGAAGCATATAGATTATACTTTAAGACCCAAGAAAACACTCGGCACCCAAAAAATGCTGCGATACTCGTTTTGCGCTGTTTCCCGCACTTATGTCTGCAAGGTGGCAGTAGAGGCGCTCCCTCGTGTTATTTACCTTTGTCCCACGTATTGTATTCCACATAAATGTAGTTATTGTATTATAGTAGTTTTTTATCTATTTTCAGTGATTCCCCAAATAATTTCTTGATGGCATCTGTCTTTTTTTTAATCTAGTGATGCCTGTAAAATGTATCTCATTTGCATAATTCATGTAAAATGACGCCTGGTTTCCTGCTCGTTTCCGCCAGGATATTTTGACGCCTGTCGTTTTAAAGAATGCCGGGCGTCATTTGATTTTACCTCATTTGCATAATTCGCAAAAATGACGCCTGGTTTCCGCCTCCTTTCCGCCTGGTTTCCGCCTGGTTTCCTGCTCGATTCCGCCAGGATATTTTGACGCCCGTCGTTTTAAAAATGCCGGGCGTCATTTGATTTTACCTCATTTGCATAATTCGCAAAAATGACGCCTGGTTTCCGCCTCCTTTCCGCCTGGTTTCCACCTGGTTTCCTGCCCGATTCCGCCTGGATTTTCCAATATACTAGTTTATAGGTGAATTACAATTGACGCCTGGAATTTCAGTAAAACGACGCCTCATTTACAGGCGTCACATTTCGTACAGGACATCCTCAACCTTAGATCCTATGACAGGTATGCCTTCAGATCAAAGGTATTTTTCTCGCAGAAGTTTCACACTGGAAGTTAAAATTGAGGTTTATGGCGCACCACATAAAAAGGTTATATTGCATCAACATGAAATGAACACTCCAGAGCCACTCTCCATTTACAGCTATATAAAAACATTTATATATAAATGGGAAGAATATCTATAGGGTTAACTGTATCAAGCATTTGAAGTATGCGACAGCATGCAAGTCGTTTAATGGTCTAAAATGGTCCACACACCCCCACACACACACTCCTAAACGGCTTGATGGATTTTGACAAAACTTTGAAGGAAGCATCGGTATGATGTCTTGTTGTGCATGTCATGCTTTCAGTTTGATTCACTGATTTTTGACGGAGTTATATCCCTTTGCATTTTTTAAAGTTAAATTTGTTGTCGTCGCTACTCCTAAACGCCTTGTTGGATATTAACAAAACTTTGCAAAAGCATCGGTATGATGTCTAGTTGTGCATATCGCGCTGTCGTTCCGGTTTGCTGATTTTTGACAGAGTTATGGCCCTTTGCATTGTTCACTTTAAATTTGTTGGCACCGCTATTCCTCCTAAACGGCTTGATGCATTTTGCCGAAACTTTGCAGGAAGTATCATGTCACGCTTTCGGTCTGGTTCGCTGATTTTTGACGGAGTTATGTCCCTTTGAGTGTTTCACTTTAATTTTTTTTGTCGCCACTACTCCTAAATGGCTTGTTGGATATTGACAAAACTTTACAGAAGTATCGGTATGATGTCGTGCTTTCGTTCCGGTTCACTGATTTTTTATGGCCCTTTGAATTTTTTACTTTAAATATAATATTGTCGCCGCTACTCCTCCTAAATAGCTTTTACACCCCATCCCCGCCACGTGCTGTTATTTGGTGCACATGTCACCTCCACCACCCCATCCCACACCCAACAATCTTTTTTAACAATCCTTATGTTTTATCACACCGTTTTATTTTTTTGAAATGAGCTCTATGCTCAATTTTATAGTGGTGCCATACTGGAATACCGTGCTGTAGACAAATAACATGATACAGACACCGGACTGACCAGTCCTAGAATTACGACTTTATATGCTTGGGACTACTAGTACCATGAAGTGTTTGATATAATCCAGCCAGGGATTGAACCCACAAGACTAAGATTGCAATGAGGCCCTTTTAATATAATATAGGTTTTAAATTTTCAGAAGTATTAAAAACTATTATATTTAAAATGGTTTTTTTTTTATACATTCATAAATTTATTTTGTCTTTTTTGGAGACATTAATTTATTTATAAATATACTATCTTTCCAGATCTATGTTCTTCGGGAACGGTTTAGGTGCCAACAGATGAAGTCAAATGAAAATGAGAACAGTTTTAAGATGGTTCGAGTTATCCTAAAGAGGTTTAGATGTATACATATAGTGCTATGTTTTTCAATGGTGTATATATTTGCCTTAACACGGAAGTGGATCAGTCATATAGTGTTAATTACCATTTTCCGACTGTCCCATACGTCTGTTTTAAATTTAAGTTTTACTCAGGACACCTCGAGCCGTAAAGCTTTTAAACTTCATACATGTTTGCATCTACAGGACAGCAATAATTAAGTCGGTTTGAGGTTCCAGAATATGATGTTGAACGAACAATGAGGACAATTTTGAGAGGGTTTGAGGCAGCTTACCGGCGCTTAGATGTGTAGATAAATGGAGCTAATTGTTATCCAGGGGTGCAGTGTATATTTTTTTAATAATTATGGTCTTTAATTAAAAAAACATTATTAATATAGGTCTCTGAGAAAACAAACAAATCAAAGATGTGTTTACCTGTTACTTTAGAATCAAACAGTGTTTTCAAATGTGTTTCACATGAAGTCTATAGTTTAGTTTTGAAGGACAATAATATTAGTTTTCATATTTATTATGCACAAATCATTATTTGAATCCTTGAAAGCAAATTGATTTTGCAAACACCTAAGTGGATTATATTGCATCCCTAACATTTTTCAACATATAGTAGAATAAAGAGGGAAAAGACATAAAATGATGTGGGGTTAGTAAATTTGGGTGCTAATTTAACTGTTTTATTAACTACAAGGTTGCTGTGTGTCCCTTCAGTGTATATTCAATGTAAATAAGTGCTCAATATTATATTCAGTCTGTAAGTGTTTCTACCAAACTTTTTCATGTTAATAAAGTGAAATTTAATAGATGTTTCGTTTATAGTTTATTTTTTCAAATTGCATTTTGCATATCAGTTGTTTGTTTTATAGTTTAAATATTTCAATATAAAAATGCTTAGGTAACACTTTTCCAGTGTCAAATAGCTTTAAATTTCATTTCTGCCGTTTCACCAATATCACTTTTTAAGATTAAAAGTATGTAACATGTTATTTCCATGTACTGTTCAACATTTGCTGCTGAAATATAGTGATGTTATTTATTCTGTTAAATTTGAATCCTGTACAGGGGGACCTAGATTAAGTACATATAAACTTTATTGCCTTTATTACTGATTGTTTCTTATTGATCACATCCTTATGTATTCCATGCTCTAGCGGTCAAAGACCTGTAGTGCTTATCTTTGACCTGTAGTGCTTATCGTGGCGCATCATTTTGACTACATTTACATTTACGTTTCAATTTATATCTGCTCAAATTTTCACTAGCCCTCGGAGGACCCTTTATTGAAAAAGAAAGACGAAGCTTTTTAAATCCTTCATTTACGCAGCTTTCACAAAGATCTGCTTCGTAATAGCTGCGTAAAAACTGCGTTTTACGCCAATACCGCCAGTTTTTACGCAGCTATTGCGAAGCTTTTACGCAGCTTTAACAAAGATCTGCATCAAAGCTTCGTTAATGCAGACCTGCGTAAAAGCTAGCGGTATTGGCACCTGCGTAAAAGCTGCGTTTTACGCAACTTTTACAGAGATCTGCGTAAAAGCTGCGTTTACGCAGACCTGCGTAATAGCTACGTAAAAGCTAGCGGTATTGGCACCTGCATAAAAGCTGCGTTTTACGCAGCTTTTACAGAGATCTGCGTAAAAATTGCGTTTACGCAGACCTGCGTAATAGCTACGTAAAAGCTAGCGGTATTGGCACCTGCGTAAAAGCTGCATTTTACGCAGCTTTTACAGAGATCTGCGTAAAAATTGCGTTTATGCAGACCTGCGTAATAGCTACGTAAAAGCTAGCGGTATTGGCACCTGCGTAAAAGCTGCGTTTTACGCAGCTTTTACATTAAAGGTAAATTATTATGTAGACCTTTGAAAACGCAGCTTTTGCGCAGCTTGTTTGTTAATGCTATGTTTTGCATCATTTTTGTAAAATCTGCGCAAAAGCTGCGTATACAAAGAAATACGCAGGTGCCAATACCGCTAGCTTTTACGTACGTTTTACGTAGCTTTTGAAATAATTTTAGCTACGCAAAACGTACGTATAAGGTAGCTTTTTTTGACAAGGGCAGTGAGGCCCTTCAATAGGGGGGAAAAAGTGCGATTTTCGAGTTAAAGGGATAAAAATAATGTTATTTCAAGATATAGGGGAAGCAGTTTTTATGCAGAAATTGAAGATTGATTGGGGAGTGCGAATATGTAAAAGAGGTACATTTTAGATAAATTGTCTTCTATAAATGTATCCCAAACATAATAATGTTGAGAAAGTTACAGGGGGAAATAATGTTGAGCAAAAAAACAAAACAATTCTATGGGGAGTGGCCGAATATCGGCCCCTGTTTTATAAAGAACGAAAAGCCCTGTCTGAGGATATGACCTGAAATAATAACAGTTAAGCATGTTGGCTGGGCAAGTTGACATCTTCAAGTCTACACATTTTATTTTTTAAATCATAAGTTTTATTTGACAACATAATTGTTTCATTTTTTCCGTTCTAGTAGATATGGATATAATGTAGGATTTAAGATGGTAACATACCAAATTTTAAGCAAAAAAAAATTTTCCGTATTTTTTCCGTCATTTGTGATCATTTTTTGTTGTCAACAAAATAGTGGGTATGGGTAGCTCTGAGTAGAATTTATCCTTTTCCTATAGAATAAATCAGATTTTTGTTTTTCAGTAGTGGAATACATATATAAAAGTAGATACTGAGCTAATTTTATTTTCGATCGCCATTTCAATATTGTGTGTACAGTATTTTACATTGAAAATGTCAAAATAACTCCAAAATGGGTGTAATCCTTTCCCAGCCAACCTCCTTAAGGTGATTTTTTTTAAGCCAAGCCAGGCCAGGCCGATGAGACTAGGCTAGTTAGGCCAAGCCATTTTCTGTGTATGCGATTGTGTTGGTATTTATAACACGTTTATTAAAAATTAATAGATGCAAATAGGGACCAAATGATCCTTGAGTTGGTATTTCATAATTCCTTATTTAAGAGCCCAAGATGACCTGTATCACTCTACTAGCTTGTACACAGTCGATGGAATTCAAGTGAAAAACAAGCTTCCATGCTCAAAACAGGAGGATTGGAGTCCCTCACTTGAAATCACTTGCCCCTCACTGCTGTGGGTTCGAGCCTTCATGGAACCAGGAACCTTTATGTAAGGAAGGTATCCAACTGGCTTGCGAAACATCAGAGGTAAAGTCTACCCAGGTACCCACCCGTGCACTAAAATTGCTCGAATGAGTCCTCCGCCACCAATGGAAGCTGGAAATTTGCCATTTGACCTTAGATGTTGGTGCGACTATAAAATTCAATTCAATTTTAAACAAAAGGGTCAAAACGGCCTTGAATAGCAAACCCGATCTTTGCAAAAATGAAAGCAGAATCAGATCATGAAGTCGTTGGCGTGCCACTGCAAATTCACGCGCTTGCCTTAAAGTGTTCAGGCCCAGTAAGTGTTCATATATGGTTATAGGGTGGGAATCTCGATGGTTTCCAAGTTATGACCCAGGGGCTATGTCCCAAGGGGTGGAGATGGACCAGAGGGCAAATGCTGGTTGGAAGGTTTACTCTGTCTGTTCATGCCCAGTAAGCGTATATATGGTTATAGTGTGGGAATCTCAAAGGTTTCCAAGTTATGACCCAGGGGCTATGTCCCAATTAACCATAGGTGGTTAAATGTATATTTCTGCTCACTATTATTGAAATTCTGTCCTTATTCCAGCCCATCTCATTCCAAATTGTCATAACAACTGATTATGGTACTTTTGACACACAGTTTGATCCACTTCAAGGTGACCGCACACTATGCTTTTATAGGGATCCGTCTATAGAAGTATAAACTATGAGATCATTATAAAGCAAGTCAAACTGATTATCAACAGTACCATACTCAATGGTTCTGCCAAATTTGGAGAGGTGCTGGAATAAATACATACATTTCCACAATAGTAAACTATGTTAAACCATCTATATCTTGATCACAATGCATTACAGAAACACACAGGATGGAACTGCCCAGCAACACAATGTTCCCAAGGATGGGGATGGACCCCAGGGGCAATACTGGTTGGATGGTTATCTGCTGTTCATGCTCAGTGTGTAACTGTTCTTTTAGAAAAGAAAATATCTTTAGGTTTTTCCCTATATAGTTAATATTTAAATACTTAAAACATGTGATCCCTGGGTTGGGTCCAAATTGCAGGTTCAAGGGCAGATAACTCCTGTTGACACCATTGAATTTCAAGAATTCGTCAGAGATCTTATATATATATTATAATATTATAACGACTGTGTCAGTTCAATGAAAACCTGATGAAAAATGGAGGGGCCAGAGTGCACACAAGACTTTTGCCAATTCAAAGACAGACAACACAGCTATTAGCCATTAGCAATCAAATCTAGCTGGTTCAAGAACTTTTCCAAGATCTTATGTATATATCACTACTGCGTAATTTTGGTTAAGATCATATACAAAATAAAGGTTCTAGTGTTGACAAGGCAAAATATTGCATATTTTATTAAATCAACGGCCATAATATGTTTATTATCCAATTTATTATCAAACTCGTCCATCGATATTAACATTCTGCAAAACTTTTGTAAAGACCGGATGCAAACTGAAGGCACTAGAATGTAGACAACACAAAATATAGCATTTTTCACTTAAATCAAGGGCCATAACTCTGATCAAGCATTAATGATGTTTTTCAAAGTTGTCCGAGCTTTCATCGATTTTAAGACTGGTTAAGTTTGGTAAAGATTGAATGCAAAATGAAGGTGCTAGAGTGTTGACAAGGCAAAATATTGCATTTGTCATTAACAAGGGCCATGATGATTATTATCGAATATTGGTAGTTTTCAAATTCATTCGAGCTTTCATTGATATTAAGACGGAAGATGGACGCCTTTGGCCAGTAGAGCAAAAGTAGAGCTTAAAACACAACCAAGACTCATTAGTTTAGATGTGTATACCTGAATGGTAGGTTTACACAATTGTATTTTATATTATTCAGGGTGGCCCGAAGATTATGAAAATAAAATTCCCCGATATTCAATCCCAAATATTTCCCTGACCCAGCATTGGGTTTTCCTGATTATCATAAAAAATATACAGCCTCCATTCTCCCGTTCTAGCTGTTCTCTTCACCACCTAATACCATATATTAGGGCTTTAATAAATACACTAGGTGGCAAACTAAAAACAAAATATTCAAGTTATTGAGTGGACATCATCACAATTGTTAATTTTCAATAATTAAAGGGCCACAACTCAGTTATTACCAAGACGATCTGGCTGGTTTCCAGATTTACCCTAGATATTATGCCCATAAACATTATTCCAAAGATTTATAAAGACTGAACTACAAATACTCAAGTTATTGAGAGGACGTTAAAATTGTCAGTTTTCAATAATTATTAAAAGGGCCACAACTCCGTTGTTACTGGGGTGATTTGTAATAATTAAAGGGCCATAACTCCGTTGTTACCGGGATGATCTGGCTTGTTTCCAAATTTGACCTAGCTATTATACCCATAAACATTATTCCAAAGTTTCATAAAGATTGAACTACAAATACTCAAGTTATTGAGGACGTTAAATTTGTCAATTTTCAATAATTATTAAAAGGGCCACAACTCTGTTGGTACAGGGGAGATTTCTAATAATTAAAGGGCCATAACTCTGTTGTTACCGAGGCAATTGGACTGGTTTTCAAACTTGACTGAGATATTATGTCCATAAACATTATTTCCAAGTTTCATAAGGATTGGATAATATTTGAGTTAGACATCGCCACGTCATTAAACTTTTTAAGACGGGCGTATAAAAAGCGATCTATCAGTTATTCCGATTATTCTTATTCTGCTTCTCAGCCTTTTTGTTGCTTTTGTAACAGGGGACCAGGATATACCATGGCGGGAGGACGTTTCAACACGGAGAAGTCATTTGTTACAAATGCTGAAACCCCCGCATTTTGCCAAAGGACGTGGTTCGTCAGACGTTAATCTATATCCAGACCCATTGGAACCTCCAGTTTGACAATTGATACCGGAATCAAATCTTCATTCATTAATACAGAATCTACAGTCTCAGAAGTTTCGACTAGGTCAGATATGATATGTATTTATTATGTTGTTTAGACATGAGTATTGCCAATATCAATTGAATGTTGTTTAACGGCTCATCAACACAGTATAAGTTATTTAGAGCCGCCCCAGAGAGAGGGGAAGGATACATAGGAATCCGGGAACCTGCCCTACTCTTATTATCGAATAGATTCCTATGGTTCTTTAACGTGCTCGGAGGATAGACCGATACACGGGACCGCCCGGTTTACGTCCCCATCCGACGGACAAGGCTAAGGTAAAGTGTCTTGCCCAAGAACACACTGACGGAACTCAGTGGCACCACGGAGGATTTAACCCGGGGCCTCCGGTTACAAATCCACCGCGCTACAGACTGCGCCACGCCAGCCAATATCAAGTTACCCAGTTAAAATTGTGCGGGCGTACAGAAAACTCTGACATCACCGTTTCTGATCTCTCTGTTAAAGGTAGACTAAAATTAAATTTTGATGTTTCGAAAGGCACTGTTAAGGCTGATAAGGCTATTTTGTTATGTTTTGTTATTTGTTATTAAAAATGGATTTGTTATTCCTTTTTTGACTATGACACCCCAGTTTATGAAAAATAACAAGTCGGCTCTGCTATATAGTGATTTTGTAGATACGGCATACAGTGAACATTTGCAGAGAAGTGTATTTACGAAGTTCCCTTTATTCCCAATAATGTAAACCCTTTGTCTGTGGCCACTAGTTCCGCTGGCAAAAAAGGCCTCATTTTGGATCTTAGTGTCCTCAATACTTATGATAACAAGAGCGCTGCCTATTATGAGTGTAGGTGTTATGGTTTTGAAGTTATTAAGGAGAATGCATATATCCATATAAGCTCACTGTGACCTTACAGGCCCCAAAAACAACAGTTTCGCCTCTCACCTATGGTAATATTCCTATGAAAGTTTTATGAGCGTGGGTGCGACGGTTTTGGAGTTATTGTGAGAAATGCATATTTCCATAGTAAGGTCACTGTGACCTTGACCTTTGACCTACTGGCCCCAAAATCAATCGGATTCTCCCTCTTAGCTAGTACAATGTACCCATGAAGTTTAATGACTATAGGCGTTATCATGTTTTGAAGTTATTGTGCTGAATGCATATCTCCATATACAGTCACTGTGACCTTGACCTTTGACCTACTGACTCTAAAAAAAATAAGGACTCTCCTCTCTACCTATGTGTTGATCATCCAGAATACACAATTGTTTATAGATGGACAGACAGATGGATGGATGGATTAACGGAAGGACAGACAAACCCCATACCATAATACGTCCCGTTTTCCAAATGGGCATATAAAAGGAACAATATAAGTTTGAAGATTAAAAGGTCGCCAAAGAATACATAATGCCCGATGGTTATATGTACAAGTTCGACAAGCGGATACCACCATATTTCTAAGCCTATTCACCATGTTTATTTAGGGTTAACGGAAAAACATAGATATTTTGTATTTTCTGTGCTACCATTTGGACTTTCATTGTGCGTTTTCTAAATGTCTGTCCTCTAATTAAATACTGGAGATCTAACGTGTTGAATATAGTTTTCTGCCATGACGTTAATATTTCTTACAGTACGACACTTTGTGATGCAGAATTTGTAAGGGCTACCCTAGACAATGCAGGTTTTCTTATATAAATAAGGAAAAGTCTATTTTCATCCCTACTCAGAGCGTGGAATGGCTACTGTTATGTTTGGGATTTCTGATAATACCAGGTAGACTAAACAAAAGCCAAAAACAAGAGTATTGCTATACCCAACAGTTTTCCCAGAGTATCTGCTAGAAAATTGGCTCAGCAGGCAAACCATATCCATGTCTCCAGTTGTGGGAAATGTGTTTGCTACAAACGTAAGCTATTCTACCGTTTTATAGAGAGTCGTGAAAATTGGGATGCGACCATGAATCTTACAAAAACTTTACATACTATTCAATTTTGGAAGAAAACTATGTATTTTAGTTTTAAAAAGGTTATGTTTCAGGATTATCTACGGTCCATATTGGTCTATTCAGAGGTGTCTGCCATGAATGGGGCAGTGTATACTGAAATTAATAAAGTTACTGCTCATAAGGCTTTGTCAGAGTACGAAAAGGTGCAGAGTTCGACTTGGAGAACTAGCTGTTGGATATCCGCTATTCACTGTCCAGTATTGTTTCACAATTGTCTGGGAGGCTCGTGATTTGGCAAACGGATAGAAATATTGTGTACATGTTATTGTAAAAGGTAGCATGAATAAAGCCCTGCATGATATGGCCCTAGATATGTTGTCTGTGTGCTCACAATTGCATTTCTTTAAATATGATGGATTAGTAGAGAGTCAAATTTGGAGGCAGATACATATAGCCAAATCATTATGATGATATAGTGTTTCTTTGGAGGTTTTTGATTTCCTTGTTGCTATGTTCGGGCCCCATTCCGTTGACAGATTCTGTCTGCAACGATTCAAATGTCAAGTTGTCGCATTTTAATCTCCTATTTTGGAAGCTGTAGATGCATTTTCTGTAGATTGGGGCAATGACAACAATTTGTTAATACCACGGGTTTGTTTAGCTCCTATAGTTTTTAAACCATTTGATGTACTGTCGAGCAATGGGACATATATACACCATTTTTTGGTGAAAATTCAGTATTTAAACAGTATATGTCTGATATATTTATTTTTATTGAGCCCGGTAGAATTTACTCACAAGGGAATAACAAGGCATATATTTTCGGGTCTCCAAAACTTACAAGTCAAGTTTTAGTGGCCAGACTAGTTTGTAGAGTTTATGATTCAAAGATTACTTCTCCTAGTTGTGATTCAGCCTTTTCAATTACAGTCAAACCTGGTCATACAACCACCTGTTTTAAGTGCTCACCTGCTGTAAGCAACCACTGAGTTCCTCCCGACAATATTTGCTATTAATTTATACTGCAATAAGCAACCACCTGTCCAACGGCCGCATATTTCATGACAAAATACTGTTTTTATGATCAATATGTGACCACTCTTTTTTTTTTCTCCAGATAATCCAAATCCGGGAAAAAAAATGTTTATCCCTTAACCCGCTAAGCACGACTGTAATAGCCTTTGCGTCATTGTAAACCCAGATCAGCCTGCAAGTAACCCTTTGTCAAATAAATGGAATGTAATTAAACATAAGATCAAACATAAATTCAACAATAACCTAACTAGTTAATACTAATAGTAACATTCATATCTGGAAAACGAGACAAAATATTGGTATCATTTCTTTCTTGTGACAACATGTTCGTCAATTATGCCACTTACGGTAAACATTTTGTCAAAAATCTGATGCGACTTGTCACGTGAATTTTTATAAATTTGACCCCTCGATCATTGCCTGTGGGAAAGTTTTGATCGGCAATGAATGTTTGTTACAGCTAGATGGTCTGATTGAAAAAACGGAAGTCGGCTTTGTCGGTGTGAATTTGACTGAATTGATTTTTTACAAAGAGTTTACTTCATAACTATATATTATATACAGCTTTTATATTTATGTCTCATTATGTTATTACAATTAATTATCAGTCTTCTCAAAAACAATGTTTACACTCATGCACAATAAATATTAACAATATGTGTAAGTTTAGTAAAGATCAAATAATAAATGAAGGTGCTAGAGTGTTCACAAGGTATAAAATGGCATTTTTCAGGAAAAAAAAGGGCCATAACTCTGGTGTTACCAACCCAATTTAGCCCATTTTCGAACTTGTCTAATCTTTCATCGAAATAAACAATCTGTGCAAGTTTGGTAAAGATCAAACAATAAATAACTAAAGGTGCTGGAGCATTCACAATGCAGAATATGGCATTAGGACTGGTGTTACTGATCTGATTGTACCATTATACCTAAAACTATATAGACCAAAAGTTGAAATGTTTATTATACATATAGCTTCTTAGAAATTTAAGCCTTATTAATCAATGAAGTGTTCTATTCCAGAATAAGATGTAATGCAAATGCTGATATAGTATTTATCATGGTTGCGTTTACACAGAAGAAAGGCTATGTAAAAATCCGTCAAACATATCTTGATGGAATGTGTAGACTTTGATCCTTAGATGCAGCAAGGGCACTAAACAGTTAATACTATTAAAGAGTTATTTTATACTATAGATTTTAGTCTTGTTTTAGATTTCCTGAAAGAAATCAGACTATATAAATCATTATAATATGTTCTTATATATATATTTATTTGTTTACACACCCGTTGACGGGCATTAATTTTGTTGTTTTACATACATATATATAGTTTATATTACTACCATATAATCCCTTATTTGTAAGTAGTTGTTATCTTTATACATTTACATTAATTTTTAATTACTACTTCATTTCATCAGCTTTCATCATTTTTTACGCACAATACACCATTCATTCACTCATTCTATGTAAAAGTACATGGGTGTTAATTCTATGTAAAAGTACATGGGTGTTAGCCTTATGCTATGTGCCTGGTATTGTGCTTATGAAAATAATGCACAGGGTGATAGCCTTATACTATGTGCCCGGTATTGTGCTGATGAAAATTATGCACAGGGTGATAGCCTTATACTACGTGCCTGGTACTGTGCTTAGGAAAATTATGCATGGGGGTGACAGTCTTATGCTATGTGCCTGGTATTGTGCTTATGAAAAATATGCACAGGGTGACAGCCTTATGCTATGTGCCTGGTATTGTGCTTATGAAAATTATGCAGTGTGATAGCCTTTAAATGTTATGTGCCCGGTACTGTGCTTATGAAAATTTAGCCTTATACTGTGTGCCCGGTATTGTGCTTCTGAAAATTATGCACAGAGTGATAGCCTTTAATGCTATGTGCCCGGTAATGTGCTTATGGAAATTATACACAGGGTGACAGCCTTATACTATGTGCCGGTATTGTGCTTATGGAAATTATACACAGGGTGACAGCCTTATGCTATGTGCCCGGTATTGTGCTTATGGAAATGATACGCAGGGTGATAGCCTTAAACTATGTGCCTGGTATAGTGCTTATGGAAATTATACACAGGGTGATAGCCTTATACTATGTGCCTGGTATGTCTATGTCTAATTGATCCTAGCAAAATTTCATTTTTTTGTGATTTACTTGCTTTACACAAGTAATTTATTAACTTAATTCAGCTTAGAAATGAATAAAGTTTATTATAAAGCTTGTTTTTATATAAATGTTTGCATATTTGCTGTAGTATTTCAATAAATTGTTGTACATTTCGACCCTTTTTTTGTTTACATCATATGATTTCCAGCTGATTAGACTCATACACATATATATTTTATTCTGATATTTAAATGCAGCAGACGACCGTGAAAACAATGACAGAGATGCATTGTATTCGAACGAATAACTTAACTATCAGTAGTGATCTTTGTCTTACAGAGACCATCACTAGAGCTTATAGAGCTGACCCCAATGGCAGAGATACGCAGACAAAGGCGAGAGACGCTGGTTGCTGTCAAGCGTAAAATTACCATCGATGTACAAATAAAACTTCCAAATAGTCCAGATTATGGAAATGATACGCAGGGTGATAGCCTTATACTATGTGCCTGGTATAGTGCTTATGGAAATTATACACAGGGTGATAGCCTTATACTATGTGCCTGGTATGTCTATGTCTAATTGATCCTAGCAAAATTTCATTTTTTTGTGATTTACTTGCTTTACACAAGTAATTTATTAACTTAATTCAGCTTAGAAATGAATAAAGTTTATTATAAAGCTTGTTTTTATATAAATGTTTGCATATTTGCTGTAGTATTTCAATAAATTGTTGTACATTTCGACCCTTTTTTTGTTTACATCATATGATTTCCAGCTGATTAGACTAATACACATATATATTTTATTCTGATATTTAAATGCAGCAGACGACCGTGAAAACAATGACAGAGATGCATTGTATTCGAACGAATAACTTAACTATCAGTAGTGATCTTTGTCTTACAGAGACCATCACTAGAGCTTATAGAGCTGACCCCAATGGCAGAGATACGCAGACAAAGGCGAGAGACGCTGGTTGCTGTCAAGCGTAAAATTACCATCGATGTACAAATAAAACTTCCAAATAGTCCAGATTATGGAAATGATACGCAGGGTGATAGCCTTATACTATGTGCCTGGTATAGTGCTTATGGAAATTATACACAGGGTGATAGCCTTATACTATGTGCCTGGTATGTCTATGTCTAATTGATCCTAGCAAAATTTCATTTTTTTGTGATTTACTTGCTTTACACAAGTAATTTATTAACTTAATTCAGCTTAGAAATGAATAAAGTTTATTATAAAGCTTGTTTTTATATAAATGTTTGCATATTTGCTGTAGTATTTCAATAAATTGTTGTACATTTCGACCCTTTTTTTGTTTACATCATATGATTTCCAGCTGATTAGACTAATACACATATATATTTTATTCTGATATTTAAATGCAGCAGACGACCGTGAAAACAATGACAGAGATGCATTGTATTCGAACGAATAACTTAACTATCAGTAGTGATCTTTGTCTTACAGAGACCATCACTAGAGCTTATAGAGCTGACCCCAATGGCAGAGATACGCAGACAAAGGCGAGAGACGCTGGTTGCTGTCAAGCGTAAAATTACCATCGATGTACAAATAAAACTTCCAAATAGTCCAGAGAAGACTGGGATGGCTGCTATGACGAAAGAGGAAACAAAACAATGGGTAAGATGTGGGCTTGACAAAATCATTATTAACCATTATTTGAATAGTTCAAGGCAAATGTTTTTTGCATAGAACTTATCATTGATTAATGCACCAATAATGTGTTTAAACCTATGGTAGCAGTGATTTCTTTTTTGTCATATTTGGCCCAATTGCCCCTGCCAAAGAGTGTTTTTTTTTACTCTTTTTTGAGAAAAAAATCCCTTCAAAAAAAAAATATATAAAAAAATATATTTTTATATATAATAATAATAATTTTAAATGCTGTTTCTTAGTCCACCGCATATTATAAACATGTCCGTCAAACATGTTTTGATGTAAATTTAGTATTAAATGGAATTCTTATAAATATACACAAGAAAAACATCGGCATAAAATTCTAATGTTTTACATATGCGATACATATGCATTCCACATATGTATTTCATATGAAAGTAACACATGTAATACATATGTAAATATATTTTACTAAAAAACATATAAAATAAAAAAGGATGTTAAACAATTGTCTACAATATTCTACCATTCCAATATTCTACCATATTCTATCATTCCAATATTCTACAATTCCAATATTCTACCATTCCAATACTTCTACCATTCCAATATTCTACCATTCTTTTTAAAAAATACTAAGGCCAAAACAAAAATACCTGTGTTTCCGATGGCCCGACCGACCCTAAAACTTTTTATGAATTCTTTTTTTGTTCTGAACAATGATTCATCACGATATATCGAGGTAAACTGACATCACAGAGAAACTTTCAGCTGTATTATCAACTTGTATGGGGTTTATGCGATAAATACATGTAGAATCTCACAGTATCTTGCTCAAAAAAAAATAACAAAAATGCCTACCTAGCTACCGACCCTATTTTTTCAGAGCATGCAATAGGAAACACACTTCTTTTTTTTTTGGCCTTATATGTATTTCAGGTATATGAGAATATGAAATACATTATGTATATATACATTTCATATGTGGTACATATGTATATTTTAACATGAAACATAATTTATATGAGATACATATGTAACACATATGTATCATTTACATATGTGGCACATATGTAAATATCAAGATGATGTATATATGAAAGAAACATGCAAATAATAAGAAAGTAATACATATGTGGCACATGTCACAACATTTTTACTTTGTATAAAACAAAATATTTTCCCCAGACGCGAATTTCCCCCCTTTGATGGGACAGGCCACCATTCCACTAAAAACCCAGAAAAAACACTGGGTAGAATAATTTTCAAACAATAACAACTACAAATAAAGATATAAAGATAAAATATAGACCTATATATAGCGATTTTGAATTTCAAGCACCGTGGTGCTTAAGTTGCTGGGGAGCACCCTGCCTTATTCCAGGAACACTGGAATTCTAGTGAAATTTTGGATTTGGGCTACATTGGCGTTTCTGCTTTTTACAACGATTTTGGATAAATAAAAAACATAAACAGTTACTGTTTTAAAACAATTATTTCGTAATTAAAAATGAAAAATATATCAAGATTTCCGTGTGTCCCTTTTAAACTGATATCGAGCAAGAAATTAAAATGATTTAATGATATTGTTTGGTGTGGAGTTATTGTCGGTGATTCAGGTCTAATAAATGAGGTTTATTCCGCGTGAATGGAATTATAACGTTTATAACGAAGTGTGAAAATTACGTGACGTCACAGTTTAAAAAAAGCTGCACTGCATGACCGCGAAAGCAGAAACAACATCCGTAAGTATTTTGGAGCGTACACTAATCATATGTCCTGCATATAAACAAGTTAATAAGTAGATATTTATTCTTCCACGAAACACGAACTCATCAATTCCTTTTTAAGATGGAGGAAATCATATACTGAAAATGACATCAGTTTTCGCGAATGTACGGCGATCGTAAATTCGATGGACAACAGTTCTTTACAATTAATTAAATGCATACTTTTATGAATTAAATAATTTGTGTAAATTGTTTGGATTACAATCATAAAATCTAATGGATTTAGAACTGCGACTGCGTTTTGAATTGTAGACCGGCTTCCGGTCATCAAGCCGGTCGTCTGACGGCGGCTTCCGGTTGCCCGGTTCCAGTCGAAACAAAACAGATTCAGAATAAGATATCTTGAAAAACAAAGAAGTGTATCCATATAATCATATATTAATCAGGATTTTAAAGAAAATGATTTGATAAATTTCAAAGTATGCATGTCATTTTGCTGATGACGTTCAAGTAGATTTTTCTTAAAGTTTACGTTTACATTATTTTGATATTTAGCTTTTGATTGCATTTATATATTTCGATAGGCTGGAAAAGCTAAACAAGAATGTTGCAAAAATGAGGACGCAGATGCAGAAAGATAAAGTCATGGAACAGAAAACTTCTAGGGTCTTTGTACCGTCTACCTGACCAAAGCATGAAGGTATAATAATTGTTTTCTATTAAAAAATTGGTATTGTTTAAAAAGAAAAAAGAAAAATCTAAATGCTTGCGGTTAAAAAAAAATAAACACTCGTACGTGAACCCAATAAATACTGATAAAGGTGATCCTTTGAGAGCAACAAACACAATTAAGAGAATAAAGCAGCAGACTCGGATTTACTGAGTCAGTTCATGAGAAGTAATGAAAGAAGCAACACTTCTCACGCCCCCTAGCACCGGCTTAAGCGGTATTCTACTTCAGAGCCACCAAGATTATGTATATGTAGGGCCAAAAATAAAATTATGTTTGTTTCCCCTTCCCGACCGACCCACCGAAATTGCCGCGACCCGAATTATTTTTTCGACACTGGCGAAAAAAAAAATCTTTTTTTTTTGTTTTTTTTGTCTTAAATGTGTCTTATAGGTAGCATGTATTCCAGTTTTGATCTCAAATAAAAGAAATGAAATAAAAAAAAATATTTTACCTACCTACCTACCCAACCCTTTTTTGCATGGGTCGGGAAGGGGAAACAAACATAATTTTATTTTTGGCCTAGTCCAAACATAAACACAGCAGCTTCAAAAAGTGTTAAGTTGAAAGCACATACAAAACATGATGGTAAAATGGCCCTGAACACTCGCCCTATGGCATCGTCTCACTGTAGACACTTGCACCATGCAATTACAAAAGGGTCTAGCTCTTAATCTCGGAAAAAACAACTTTTTAAGTTCTTAAAAACAATTTAAAGCTATATTTAAGTCAGAAGTTTTATACTTAAAAAACACATGATGTCTTATGAAAAACTATTTTCAGATTTCAGTTTCTTGGAGAGGCCAAAAACTGCATACGTGCAGATGGGCCAGGACGAGCTATTGCAGTGCATAGATCAAAGATAAAAATGGCCCTATACCAAAGTGATCACCAAGGAACATTGTTTGGAGACGCTATGCAGCCATAGGACTGCTGTTTTTACCTGTGTCAGAATTTAATAAATTTAAATGTATAGTGTATACCTCATTTAAAAAAGGAGTTGTATTTAATTAGCTATATTTTTTTTCCGTATTTTTTCCGTCATTTGTGATCATTTTTTGTTGTCAACAAAATAGTGGGTATGGGTAGCTCTGAGTAGAATTTATCCTTTTCCTATAGAATAAATCAGATTTTTGTTTTTCAGTAGTGGAATACATATATAAAAGTAGATACTGAGCTAATTTTATTTTCGATCGCCATTTCAATATTGTGTGTACAGTATTTTACATTGAAAATGTCAAAATAACTCCAAAATGGGTGTAATCCTTTCCCAGCCAACCTCCTTAAGGTGATTTTTTTTAAGCCAAGCCAGGCCAGGCCGATGAGACTAGGCTAGTTAGGCCAAGCCATTTTCTGTGTATGCGATTGTGTTGGTATTTATAACACATGTTTATTAAAAATTAATAGATGCAAATAGGGACCAAATGATCCTTGAGTTGGTATTTCATAATTCCTTATTTAAGAGCCCAAGATGACCTGTATCACTCTACTAGCTTGTACACAGTCGATGGAATTCAAGTGAAAAACAAGCTTCCATGCTCAAAACAGGAGGATTGGAGTCCCTCACTTGAAATCACTTGCCCCTCACTGCTGTGGGTTCGAGCCCTCATGGAACCAGGAACCTTTATGTAAGGAAGGTATCCAACTGGCTTGCGAAACATCAGAGGTAAAGTCTACCCAGGTACCCACCCGTGCACTAAAATTGCTCGAATGAGTCCTCCGCCACCAATGGAAGCTGGAAATTTGCCATTTGACCTTAGATGTTGGTGCGACTATAAAATTCAATTCAATTTTAAACAAAAGGGTCAAAACGGCCTTGAATAGCAAACCCGATCTTTGCAAAAATGAAAGCAGAATCAGATCATGAAGTCGTTGGCGTGCCACTGCAAATTCACGCGCTTGCCTTAAAGTGTTCAGGCCCAGTAAGTGTTCATATATGGTTATAGGGTGGGAATCTCGATGGTTTCCAAGTTATGACCCAGGGGCTATGTCCCAAGGGGTGGAGATGGACCAGAGGGCAAATGCTGGTTGGATGGTTTACTCTGTCTGTTCATGCCCAGTAAGCGTATATATGGTTATAGGGTGGGAATCTCAAAGGTTTCCAAGTTATGACCCAGGGGCTATGTCCCAATTAACCATAGGTGGTTAAATGTATATTTCTGCTCACTATTATTGAAATTCTGTCCTTATTCCAGCCCATCTCATTCCAAATTGTCATAACAACTGATTATGGTACTTTTGACACACAGTTTGATCCACTTCAAGGTGACCGCACACTATGCTTTTATAGGGATCCGTCTATAGAAGTATAAACTATGAGATCATTATAAAGCAAGTCAAACTGATTATCAACAGTACCATACTCAATGGTTCTGCCAAATTTGGAGAGGTGCTGGAATAAATACATACATTTCCACAATAGTAAACTATGTTAAACCATCTATATCTTGATCACAATGCATTACAGAAACACACAGGATGGTTTACTGCCCAGCAACACAATGTTCCCAAGGATGGGGATGGACCACAGGGGCAATACTGGTTGGATGGTTATCTGCTGTTCATGCTCAGTGTGTAACTGTTCTTTTAGAAAAGAAAATATCTTTAGGTTTTTCCCTATATAGTTAATATTTAAATACTTAAAACATGTGATCCCTGGGTTGGGTCCAAATTGCAGGTTCAAGGGCAGATAACTCCTGTTGACACCATTGAATTTCAAGAATTCGTCAGAGATCTTATATATATATTATAATATTATAACGACTGTGTCAGTTCAATGAAAACCTGATGAAAAATGGAGGGGCCAGAGTGCACACAAGACTTTTGCCAATTCAAAGACAGACAACACAGCTATTAGCCATTAGCAATCAAATCTAGCTGGTTCAAGAACTTTTCCAAGATCTTATGTATATATCACTACTGCGTAATTTTGGTTAAGATCATATACAAAATAAAGGTTCTAGTGTTGACAAGGCAAAATATTGCATATTTTATTAAATCAACGGCCATAATATGTTTATTATCCAATTTATTATCAAACTCGTCCATCGATATTAACATTCTGCAAAACTTTTGTAAAGACCGGATGCAAACTGAAGGCACTAGAATGTAGACAACACAAAATATAGCATTTTTCACTTAAATCAAGGCCATAACTCTGATCAAGCATTAATGATGTTTTTCAAAGTTGTCCGAGCTTTCATCGATTTTAAGACTGGTTAAGTTTGGTAAAGATTGAATGCAAAATGAAGGTGCTAGAGTGTTGACAAGGCAAAATATTGCATTTGTCATTAACAAGGGCCATGATGATTATTATCGAATATTGGTAGTTTTCAAATTCATTCGAGCTTTCATTGATATTAAGACGGAAGATGGACGCCTTTGGCCAGTAGAGCAAATGTAGAGCTTAAAACACAACCAAGACTCATTAGTTTAGATGTGTATACCTGAATGGTAGGTTTACACAATTGTATTTTATATTATTCAGGGTGGCCCGAAGAATATGAAAATAAAATTCCCCGATATTCAATCCCAAATATTTCCCTGACCCAGCATTGGGTTTTCCTGATTATCATAAAAAATATACTGCCTCCATTCTCCCGTTCTAGCTGTTCTCTTCACCACCTAATACCATATATTAGGGCTTTAATAAATACACTAGGTGGCAAACTAAAAACAAAATATTCAAGTTATTGAGTGGACATCATCACAATTGTTAATTTTCAATAATTAAAGGGCCACAACTCAGTTATTACCAAGACGATCTGGCTGGTTTCCAGATTTACCCTAGATATTATGCCCATAAACATTATTCCAAAGATTTATAAAGACTGAACTACAAATACTCAAGTTATTGAGAGGACGTTAAAATTGTCAGTTTTCAATAATTATTAAAAGGGCCACAACTCCGTTGTTACTGGGGTGATTTGTAATAATTAAAGGGCCATAACTCCATTGTTACCGGGATGATCTGGCTTGTTTCCAAATTTGACCTAGCTATTATACCCATAAACATTATTCCAAAGTTTCATAAAGATTGAACTACAAATACTCAAGTTATTGAGGACGTTAAATTTGTCAATTTTCAATAATTATTAAAAGGGCCACAACTCTGTTGTTACAGGGGAGATTTCTAATAATTAAAGGGCCATAACTCTGTTGTTACCGAGGCGATTGGACTGGTTTTCAAACTTGACTGAGATATTATGTCCATAAACATTATTTCCAAGTTTCATAAGGATTGGATAATATTTGAGTTAGACATCGCCACGTCATTAAACTTTTTAAGACGGGCTTATAAAAAGCGATCTATCAGTTATTCCGATTATTCTTATTCTGCTTCTCAGCCTTTTTGTTGCTTTTGTAACAGGGGACCAGGATATACCATGGCGAGAGGACGTTTCAACACGGAGAAGTCATTTGTTACAAATGCTGAAACCCCCGCATTTTGCCAAAGGACGTGGTTCGTCAGACGTTAATCTATATCCAGACCCATTGGAACCTCCAGTTTGACAATTGATACCGGAATCAAATCTTCATTCATTAATACAGAATCTACAGTCTCAGAAGTTTCGACTAGGTCAGATATGATATGTATTTATTATGTTGTTTAGACATGAGTATTGCCAATATCAATTGAATGTTGTTTAACGGCTCATCAACACAGTATAAGTTATTTAGAGCCGCCCCAGAGAGAGGGGAAGGATACATAGGAATCCGGGAACCTGCCCTACTCTTATTATCGAATAGATTCCTATGGTTCTTTAACGTGCTCGGAGGATAGACCGATACACGGGACCGCCCGGTTTACGTCCCCATTAGACGGACAAGGCTAAGGTAAAGTGTCTTGCCCAAGAACACACTGACGGAACTCAGTGGCACCACGGAGGATTTAACCCGGGGCCTCCGGTTACAAATCCACCGCGCTACAGACTGCGCCACGCCAGCCAATATCAAGTTACTCAGTTAAAATTGTGCGGGCGTACAGAAAACTCTGACATCACCGTTTCTGATCTCTCTGTTAAAGGTAGACTAAAATTAAATTTTGATGTTTCGAAAGGCACTGTTAAGGCTGATAAGGCTATTTTGTTATGTTTTGTTATTTGTTATTAAAAATGGATTTGTTATTCCTTTTTTGACTATGACACCCCAGTTTATGAAAAATAACAAGTCGGCTCTGCTATATAGTGATTTTGTAGATACGGCATACAGTGAACATTTGCAGAGAAGTGTATTTACGAAGTTCCCTTTATTCCCAATAATGTAAACCCTTTGTCTGTGGCCACTAGTTCCGCTGGCAAAAAAGGCCTCATTTTGGATCTTAGTGTCCTCAATACTTATGATAACAAGAGCGCTGCCTATTATGAGTGTAGGTGTTATGGTTTTGAAGTTATTAAGGAGAATGCATATATCCATATAAGCTCACTGTGACCTTGACCTCTGATCTACAGGCCCCAAAAACAACAGTTTCGCCTCTCACCTATGGTAATATTCCTATGAAAGTTTTATGAGCGTGGGTGCGACGGTTTTGGAGTTATTGTGAGAAATGCATATTTCCATAGTAAGGTCACTGTGACCTTGACCTTTGACCTACTGGCCCCAAAATCAATCGGATTCTCCCTCTTAGCTAGTACAATGTACCCATGAAGTTTAATGACTATAGGCGTTATCATGTTTTGAAGTTATTGTGCTGAATGCATATCTCCATATACAGTCACTGTGACCTTGACCTTTGACCTACTGACTCTAAAAACAATAAGGACTCTCCTCTCTACCTATGTGTTGATCATCCAGAATACACAATTGTTTATAGATGGACAGACAGATGGATGGATGGATTAACGGAAGGACAGACAAACCCCATACCATAATACGTCCCGTTTTCCAAATGGGCATATAAAAGGAACAATATAAGTTTGAAGATTAAAAGGTCGCCAAAGAATACATAATGCCCGATGGTTATATGTACAAGTTCGACAAGCGGATACCACCATATTTCTAAGCCTATTCACCATGTTTATTTAGGGTTAACGGAAAAACATAGATATTTTGTATTTTCTGTGCTACCATTTGGACTTTCATTGTGCGTTTTCTAAATGTCTGTCCTCTAATTAAATACTGGAGATCTAACGTGTTGAATATAGTTTTCTGCCATGACGGTAATATTTCTTACAGTACGACACTTTGTGATGCAGAATTTGTAAGGGCTACCCTAGACAATGCAGGTTTTCTTATATAAATAAGGAAAAGTCTATTTTCATCCCTACTCAGAGCGTGGAATGGCTACTGTTATGTTTGGGATTTCTGATAATACCAGGTAGACTAAACAAAAGCCCAAAACAAGAGTATTGCTATACCCAACAGTTTTCCCAGAGTATCTGCTAGAAAATTGGCTCAGCAGGCAAACCATATCCATGTCTCCAGTTGTGGGAAATGTGTTTGCTACAAACGTAAGCTATTCTACCGTTTTATAGAGAGTTGTGAAAATTGGGATGCGACCATGAATCTTACAAAAACTTTACATACTATTCAATTTTGGAAGAAAACTATGTATTTTAGTTTTAAAAAGGTTATGTTTCAGGATTATCTACGGTCCATATTGGTCTATTCAGAGGTGTCTGCCATGAATGGGGCAGTGTATACTGAAATTAATAAAGTTACTGCTCATAAGGCTTTGTCAGAGTACGAAAAGGTGCAGAGTTCGACTTGGAGAACTAGCTGTTGGATATCCGCTATTCACTGTCCAGTATTGTTTCACAATTGTCTGGGAGGCTCGTGATTTGGCAAACGGATAGAAAAATTGTGTACATGTTATTGTAAAAGGTAGCATGAATAAAGCCCTGCATGATATGGCCCTAGATATGTTGTCTATGTGTGCTCACAATTGCATTTCTTTAAATATGATGGATTAGTAGAGAGTCAAATTTGGAGGCAGATACATATAGCCAAATCATTATGATGATATAGTGTTTCTTTGGAGGTTTTTGATTTCCTTGTTGCTATGTTCGGGCCCCATTCCGTTGACAGATTCTGTCTGCAACGATTCAAATGTCAAGTTGTCGCATTTTAATCTCCTATTTTGGAAGCTGTAGATGCATTTTCTGTAGATTGGGGCAATGACAACAATTTGTTAATACCACGGGTTTGTTTAGCTCCTATAGTTTTTAAACCATTTGATGTACTGTCGAGCAATGGGACATATATACACCATTTTTTGGTGAAAATTCAGTATTTAAACAGTATATGTCTGATATATTTATTTTTATTGAGCCCGGTAGAATTTACTCACAAGGGAATAACAAGGCATATATTTTCGGGTCTCCAAAACTTACAAGTCAAGTTTTAGTGGCCAGACTAGTTTGTAGAGTTTATGATTCAAAGATTACTTCTCCTAGTTGTGATTCAGCCTTTTCAATTACAGTCAAACCTGGTCATACAACCACCTGTTTTAAGTGCTCACCTGCTGTAAGCAACCACTGAGTTCCTCCCGACAATATTTGCTATTAATTTATACTGCAATAAGCAACCACCTGTCCAACGGCCGCATATTTCATGACAAAATACTGTTTTTTGATCAATATGTGACCACTCTTTTTTTTTCTCCAGATAATCCAAATCCGGGAAAAAAAATGTTTATCCCTTAACCCGCTAAGCACAACTGTAATAGCCTTTGCGTCATTGTAAACCCAGATCAGCCTGCAAGTAACCCTTTGTCAAATAAATGGAATGTAATTAAACATAAGATCAAACATAAATTCAACAATAACCTAACTAGTTAATACTAATAGTAACATTCATATCTGGAAAACGAGACAAAATATTGGTATCATTTCTTTCTTGTGACAACATGTTCGTCAATTATGCCACTTACGGTAAACATTTTGTCAAAAATCTGATGCGACTTGTCACGTGAATTTTTATAAATTTGACCCCTCGATCATTGCCTGTGGGAAAGTTTGATCGGCAATGAATGTTTGTTACAGCTAGATGGTCTGATTGAAAAAACGGAAGTTGGCTTTGTCGGTGTGAATTTGACTGAAATGATTTTTTACAAAGAGTTTACTTCATAACTATATATTATATACAGCTTTTATATTTATGTCTCATTATGTTATTACAATTAATTATCAGTCTTCTCAAAAACAATGTTTACACTCATGCACAATAAATATTAACAATATGTGTAAGTTTAGTAAAGATCAAATAATAAATGAAGGTGCTAGAGTGTTCACAAGACAGCAAATGGCATTTTTCAGAAAAAACAAGGGCCATAACTCTAGTGTTACTGATCCATTTCAGCTGGTTTTCAAACTTGTCCAAGCTTTCATTTTAGTATTAACAATCTGTGCAAGTTTGGTAAAGATCAAATAATAAATGACGGTGTTAGAGTGTTCACAAGGTATAAAATGGCATTTTTCAGGAAAAAAAAGGGCCATAACTCTGGTGTTACCAACCCAATTTAGCCCATTTTCGAACTTGTCTAATCTTTCATCGAAATAAACAATCTGTGCAAGTTTGGTAAAGATCAAACAATAAATAACTAAAGGTGCTGGAGCATTCACAATGCAGAATATGGCATTAGGACTGGTGTTACTGATCTGATTGTACCATTATACCTAAAACTATATAGACCAAAAGTTGAAATGTTTCTTATACATATAGCTTCTTAGAAATTTAAGCCTTATTAATCAATGAAGTGTTCTATTCCAGAATAAGATGTAATGCAAATGCTGATATAGTATTTATCATGGTTGCGTTTACACAGAAGAAAGGCTATGTAAAAATCCGTCAAACATATCTTGATGGAATGTGTAGACTTTGATCCTATGCAGCAAGGGCACTAAACAGTTAATACTATTAAAGAGTTATTTGATACTATAGATTTTAGTCTTGTTTTAGATTTCCTGAAAGAAATCAGACTATATAAATCATTATAATATGTTCTTATATATATATTTATTTGTTTACACACCCGTTGACGGGCATTAATTTTGTTGTTTTACATACATATATATAGTTTATATTACTACCATATAATCCCTTATTTGTAAGTAGTTGTTATCTTTATACATTTACATTAATTTTTAATTACTACTTCATTTCATCAGCTTTCATCATTTTTTACGCACAATACCATTCATTCACTCATTCTATGTAAAAGTACATGGGTGTTAATTCTATGTAAAAGTACATGGGTGTTAGCCTTATGCTATGTGCCTGGTATTGTGCTTATGAAAATAATGCACAGGGTGATAGCCTTATACTATGTGCCCGGTATTGTGCTGATGAAAATTATGCACAGGGTGATAGCCTTATACTACGTGCCTGGTACTGTGCTTATGAAAATTATGCATGGGGTGACAGTCTTATGCTATGTGCCTGGTATTGTGCTTATGAAAAATATGCACAGGGTGACAGCCTTATGCTATGTGCCTGGTATTGTGCTTATGAAAATTATGCAGTGTGATAGCCTTTAAATGTTATGTGCCCGGTACTGTGCTTATGAAAATTTAGCCTTATACTGTGTGCCCGGTATTGTGCTTCTGAAAATTATGCACAGAGTGATAGCCTTTAATGCTATGTGCCCGGTAATGTGCTTATGGAAATTATACACAGGGTGACAGCCTTATACTATGTGCCGGTATTGTGCTTATGGAAATTATACACAGGGTGACAGCCTTATGCTATGTGCCCGGTATTGTGCTTATGGAAATTATACGCAGGGTGATAGCCTTATACTATGTGCCTGGTATAGTGCTTATGGAAATTATACACAGGGTGATAGACATACCAGGCACATAGTATAAGGCTATGTCTAATAAAACTCCAAATAGTCCAGAGAAGACTGTGAAGCGGAAAATTACAGTTGATTTACAAATAAAACTTCCGCCACTTGGAGGGATGGCTGCTATGACGAAAGAGGAAACAAAACAATGGGTAAGATGTGGGCTTGACAAAATCATTATTAACCATTATTTGAATAGTTCAAGGCAAATGTTTTTTGCATAGAACTTATCATTGATTAATGCACCAATAATGTGTTTAAACCTATGGTAGCAGTGATTTCTTTTTTGTCATATTTGGCCCCATTGCCCCTGCCAAAGAGTGTTTTTTTTTACTCTTTTTTGAGAAAAAAATCCCTTCAAAAAAAAATATATAAAAAAAATATATTTTTATATATAATAATAATAATTTTAAATGCTGTTTCTTAGTCCACCGCATATTATAAACATGTCCGTCAAACATGTTTTGATGTAAATTTAGTATTAAATGGAATTCTTATAAATATACACAAGAAAAACATCGGCATAAAATTCTAATGTTTTACATATGCGATACATATGCATTCCACATAATGTATTTCATATGAAAGTAACACATGTAATACATATGTAAATATATTTTACTAAAAAACATATAAAATAAAAAAGGATGTTAAACAATTGTCTACAATATTCTACCATTCCAATATTCTACCATATTCTATCATTCCAATATTCTACAATTCCAATATTCTACCATTCCAATACTTCTACCATTCCAATATTCTACCATATTCTATCATTCCAATATTCTACAATTCCAATATTCTACCATTCCAATACTTCTACCATTCCAATATTCTACCATTCCAATATTCTACCATTCTTTTTAAAAAATACTAAGGCCAAAACAAAAATACCTGTGTTTCCGATGGCCCGACCGACCCTAAAACTTTTTATGAATTCTTTTTTTGTTCTGAACAATGATTCATCACAATATATCGAGGTAAACTGACATCACAGAGAAACTTTCAGCTGTATTATCAACTTGTATGGGGTTTATGCGATAAATACATGTAGAATCTCACAGTATCTTGCTCAAAAAAAAATAACAAAAATGCCTACCTAGCTACCGACCCTATTTTTTCAGAGCATGCAATAGGAAACACACTTCTTTTTTTTTTGGCCTTATATGTATTTCAGGTATATGAGAATATGAAATACATTATGTATATATACATTTCATATGTGGTACATATGTATATTTTAACATGAAACATAATTTATATGAGATACATATGTAACACATATGTATCATTTACATATGTGGCACATATGTAAATATCAAGATGATGTATATATGAAAGAAACATGCAAATAATAAGAAAGTAATACATATGTGGCACATGTCACAACATTTTTACTTTGTATAAAACAAAATATTTTCCCCAGACGCGAATTTCCCCCCTTTGATGGGACAGGCCACCATTCCACTAAAAACCCAGAAAAAACACTGGGTAGAATAATTTTCAAACAATAACAACTACAAATAAAGATATAAAGATAAAATATAGACCTATATATAGCGATTTTGAATTTCAAGCACCGTGGTGCTTAAGTTGCTGGGGAGCACCCTGCCTTATTCCAGGAACACTGGAATTCTAGTGAAATTTTGGATTTGGGCTACATTGGCGTTTCTGCTTTTTACAACGATTTTGGATAAATAAAAAACATAAACAGTTACTGTTTTAAAACAATTATTTCGTAATTAAAAATGAAAAATATATCAAGATTTCCGTGTGTCCCTTTTAAACTGATATCGAGCAAGAAATTAAAATGATTTAATGATATTGTTTGGTGTGGAGTTATTGTCGGTGATTCAGGTCTAATAAATGAGGTTTATTCCGCGTGAATGGAATTATAACGTTTATAACGACGTGTGAAAATTACGTGACGTCACAGTTTAAAAACGCTGCACTGCATGACCGCGAAAGCAGAAACAACATCTGTAAGTATTTTGGAGCGTACACTAATCATATGTCCTGCATATAAACAAGTTAATAAGTAGATATTTATTCTTCCACGAAACACGAACTCATCAATTCCTTTTTAAGATGGAGGAAATCGTATACTGAAAATGACATCAGTTTTCGCGAATGTACGGCGATCGTAAATTCAATGGACAACAGTTCTTTACAATTAATTAAATGCATACTTTTATGAATTAAATAATTTGTGTAAATTGTTTGGATTACAATCATAAAATCTAATGGATTTAGAACTGCGACTGCGTTTTGAATTGTAGACCGGCTTCCGGTCATCAAGCCGGTCGTCTGACGGCGGCTTCCGGTTGCCCGGTTCCAGTCGAAACAAAACAGATTCAGAATGAGATATCTTGAAAAACAAAGAAGTGTATCCATATAATCATATATTAATCAGGATTTTAAAGAAAATGATTTGATAAATTTCAAAGTATGCATGTCATTTTGCTGATGACGTTCAAGTAGATTTTTCTTAAAGTTTACGTTTACATTATTTTGATATTTAGCTTTTGATTGCATTTATATATTTCGATAGGCTGGAAAAGCTAAACAAGAATGTTGCAAAAATGAAGACGCAGATGCAGAAAGATAAAGTCATGGACCAGAAAACTTCTCGGGTCTTTGTACCGTCTACCTGACCAAAGCATGAAGGTATAATAATTGTTTTCTATTAAAAAATTGGTATTGTTTAAAAATCAAAAATAAAAATCTAAATGCTTGCAGTTAAAAAAAAATAAACACTCGTACGTGAACCCAATAAATACTGATAAAGGTGATCCTTTGAGAGCAACAAACACAATTAAGAGAATAAAGCAGCAGACTCGGATTTACTGAGTCAGTTCAGAGCCACCAAGATTATGTATATATAGGGCCAAAAATAAAATTATGTTTGTTTCCCCTTCCCGACCGACCCACCGAAATTGCCGCGACCCGAATTATTTTTTCGACACTGGCGGAAAAAAAAATCTTTTTTTTTTTTTTTTTTTTTGTCTTAAATGTGTCTTATAGGTAGCATGTATTCCAGTTTTGATCTCAAATAAAAGAAATGAAATAAAAAAAATATTTTACCTACCTACCTACCCAACCCTTTTTTGCATGGGTCGGGAAGGGGAAACAAACATAATTTTATTTTTGGCCTAGTCCAAACATAAACACAGCAGCTTCAAAAAGTGTTAAGTTGAAAGCACATACAAAACATGATGGTAAAATGGCCCTGAACACTCGCCCTATGGCATCGTCTCACTGTAGACACTTGCACCATGCAATTACAAAAGGGTCTCTTAGCTCTTAATCTCTTAATCTCGGAAAAAACAACTTTTTAAGTTCTTAAAAACAATTTAAAGCTATATTTAAGTCAGAAGTTTTATACTTAAAAAACACATGATGTCTTATGAAAAACTATTTTCAGATTTCAGTTTCTTGGAGAGGCCAAAAACTGCATACGTGCAGATGGGCCAGGACGAGCTATTGCAGTGCATAGATCAAAGATAAAAATGGCCCTATACCAAAGTGATCACCAAGGAACATTGTTTGGAGACGCTATGCAGCCATAGGACTGCTGTTTTTACCTGTGTCAGAATTTAATAAATTTAAATGTATAGTGTATACCTCATTTAAAAAAGGAGTTGTATTTAATTAGCTATACAGCTCTAATGCCACAGGCCAGAGATTATTGCATGAGCTTATGCATAGGATGTTGTCTGCTGTCTGTCCTCCAATTTAAATTGTCCTAAATGTTATCGAATCCTACTACGGGTACGTAAACATATTTATTATACCTCACATAAAATGCCCATGCTAAATCCCCATAGACAACCATGTGTAATTTCTTACTATCTCACGCGAAGGTGATAGTACATGGTGATAGTAAATCGCAGGGTGATAGTAAAAAATTATCACATGCACAGCTTTGATGCGCGTTCTAGTGCGTACTGTTTCGCTGACGTCATCGGCTCAGTATGGTGAAATGTTGTTTTTAATTCATCATAACTTCAAAAGTACTTGACTGATTTGAATAAACTACCACTCATTTTCTTAGTTACGTTATTTATAAGCTAACGTTATAACTTTCATAGACACATTTTGAAAAAAGTTGTTTTTTTTTCAAAGAAAAAAAGAAGAAAAAAATCCAGCAAAGTGAAATCTATACTGAAAATGAACCTTATTTTGGCAGAGGGGATTTCGGTATAATAAAATAAATATCACATTCATGAGAGGGTGATAGTAAGAATGTTAACACTTCAAATATTGATTATCACCCTCGGCTCCGAGGCGATAATCATATCCTCAGGGTGAACATTATTACTATCACCCTCTCATGAATGTGATATTTATATAATGGTATACCACTGGATAACGGGGCAATTCCACTCAATTATTCCAGTGGAAATACAAGTAAAGATTATTCCAGTTGAAAAACCACTGGTATTTCACTGGAATACCACTGGTATTTTACTGGAATAATCTAGTGGAATTATCTGATATCCAGTGGAATTCCTCTGGTAGTTGGAAATACCCTGAAGTTCCAGTGGAAAAATCAAGTGCAATTGCTCTGGAATTTTAGTGGTAATTTATACCAGTGGAATTCCAGAGCATTCCGCTAGATTATTCCAATGGACGCCGACTGGACATCCACTGGAATTCCACACCAGGGAATTATGACAGCTATGAAAAGACTGACAATTGTTAAAATAAAAATACATTATCATTGAGTTTTTTTTGTATAAGACAGACATTTTGGCATTAAAAACAAGAAAATGCATGAAAAAAATATTGTAATTGACAGTATTTCGACCAAATATCGGCAATATTTCTTGGACGCTAAACATCGGTGTCATAATAGTTTGGATAGTACATATTTTCGGAAAAACTTATTTTACCGATTGTGTTTTTCAAATTGAATTTAACGTACTGATCTGTAGGTTTGTGAGGTAGGTGAAAATGATCAACAATTGGTGAAATAAAATATGTTACACTTAAATTGTGTGTTGTCCTTTTTAAAGCACTAAAGCACAATGCAGCATATGTATGATATGGAAATATTGGTACACTATAGGTTAATAAAGAATACTCTTTTTAAGTTTCTCAAACGCGAGGTTTTAGCACCTTCAATTAAAGTTCAAAAATAGCTCGGCAAATGTCTGGCTAAAGACATTTTTAGGGCTTTAGCCAGGTTTGGCTAAAGCGTTTAAAATCCTAGCGCAAGCCTAGACATTGGTTTTATTATTGTTCCACCAAATTTACCAATTTGGAGCATTTTACATGTTAGCGCTTTTTTTCCCCCAATTCAGATGGCCCCTGGCCCAAGTTTCAAAAAGGTAGAAAAATCCCTGGCAGCTAAAACTGTGTTCAGTTGTGTGGTACTGGAAATATGCTTTGTTAAAGCAATAAAGTTGCTGGTGTTATTTAAATATTATTTTATTACTGTAAATATCATGTTTTTATGCTCAGATGTACATTTCACATTTTGGCAAAAATCGCGCATAATTTTTTCACATTTTTGGGGAAAAAAATGCGCAAATTTTCACAAAATGACCAGGCTAAGGATTCTTCACAAATTTGAGTAAAAAGGCGCTGATGTGTATTATTTTAACATGAAACATATAATATGACAGGGGCGTAGCGCGACAAAAATCTCAATTACTAGCGGGGGTAGGTGTGGAGGGGGTCCGGGATTTTTAAAAAAATAAATGGTTGTTCGTGACTTCTAGTGCATTTTAGGGTCAGGATGAAAGATTTAAATCCTGTCGAAAATACCATTATTCCTTAACATTTCATTCACCTTAGAACTGAAAATTATGTTATAATGATTTTTGTTGCGTTTTTCGAGTTTTTATTTTTTGAGGCATCGTTTGAAAAGTTTACTCGCGTGAGTAAATGAGTATGGCTTGCGCCTGTATGAGATACATATGTAACACGAGTATCATTTACATACGTAGCACATCTGTAAATAACATTATGTTTATATGAAAGAAACATGCAAATAATAAGAAAGTAATACATATTTGGCACATGTCACACCATTTTTCCTGTGTAGAAACTATGAAAAGTATGTCATTTCGACTAAAACATTTTTTCATTTTTTTTTAGTTGATTATTCAAAATTTGGAAAATACATTTTTTTTTGGCAATTGGAAAGGAGCTGAAATAGGGGCCACTTAAGGAGGTTTAAATTAAAGGTCCCGACCAGTGCTGATAATAATATATAATAATCTTTCATGGGTATAATCTGTGAAGATATAACCGACGAGGTGCAGATTAAGACACTTATACCGAGGGTTTTAATTCCCTATCTGGACCAGATACCTGTGATTGATATGTCATTATTGATTCTTTTTCTTGCATGCTATTGATATTTTGTGCGTTGACATCACCAATAACTAACATTTTGATGTTTTTTTACACAATAATGTCATGCATCTGTTTGTTATTGTAACCTAACTACCTATTAGCAGGTGGTCTCTAACTTGAGGTGTTTTTTTGAGCAGGTTTTGCAGCTGAGACCAGACGTACATCCAGTTGATTTCAGCAAACCCGGGAGAAGAGGTACTAGTCACTACTTTTTACTGAATACAAATTATGTGCATCGCAATACAATCACAGAATGATCAAATTATGATGGATTTAATGTACTTACTACATTTTTATGCCCGAGCCATATATGTGGGGGCATATTTAATTGTTAACCTTGTCCTTCCGGCACGCTTTTGTATGAACGTCACACATTTTTGTTTGGACTACTGAACTTCTCAACAGATTTAGGCTATATTCGATAGAAAGCCTATCAGTATGAAGTCTAGTTTATACCCATATTGCTGTTCCGATTCATGTTTGGACTACTGATCTTCTCAACAGATTTAGGCTATATTCGATAGAAAGCCTATCAGTATGAAGTCTAGTTTATACCCATATTGCTGTTCCGATTCATTGATGTTCGGCACATTTATGGCTTTATTTCAACTGTACGTATGTCACACTTTTGAACCTATGTCACACTTTCTTGTCCAGACCTCAACTTCTCAGCAAATTTTGGTGATACTTGGTAGGAAGTATGAATATGAAGTCGAGTTGTGCATATTGTTGCACTGTTCCGGTCCATTGACTTTGGCAGTTATGGCCTTATGTCAGCTTACATACTTCACACTTTCTAGTCGTGACTACTCCTGAACTTCTCAACAGAGTTTGATCATACTTGGTAGGAAGTATGAATATGAAGTCGAGTTGTGCATATTGTTGAGCTGTCCTGGTCCATTGACTTTCGACGGATTTGGGGCCTTTATTGTTAATTGATAGCTTGGAGTTAAGGTATTTGTGTCCAGACACATTTCTAGTTTCATTTTACCGTAACTGAATTTTAGGATACTAAATTTGTTCGTCTACTGTGTTGTATTGTGACTAGGCCTGACGGTCCTGTGTGTGTTGTATTGTGACTAGGCCGGACGGTCATGTGAGTTGTATTGTGACTAGGTCGGACGGTCCTGTGTGTGTTGTATTGTGACTAGGTCGGACAGTCCTGTGTGTGTTGTATTGTGACTAGGCCTGACGGTCCTGTGTGTGTTGTATTGTGACTAGGCTGGACGGTCCTGTGTGTGTTGTATTGTGACTAGGCCGGACGGTCCTGTGTGTGTTGTATTGTGACTAGGCCGGACGGTCCTGTGTGTGTTTTATTGTGACTAGGCTGGACGGTCCTGTGTGTGTTGTATTGTGACTAGGCCGGACGGTCCTGTGTGTGTTGTATTGTGACTAGGCCGGACGGTCCTGTGTGTGTTGTATTGTGACTAGGCCGGACGGTCCTGTGTGTTGTATTGTGACTATTTTTTACATCTGTATGTATATTTAGTTTTTAATCAAGTTGCAGTGATTTTATTTGCTTTAAAGTGTGTTTTGTCTATATGCCATTCATAGTAAAAAGACGCAATGACATCATAGTTCCAAGATGGCTGCCTCCGTTTATGTTCTTTGCAAATTTTCAATCGGTCATATTGCCTTTATTTTCATGGCATTTTAAAGACATTTTTGGTAGTTTTTCATGCGAATCATTTTGCGCATTAACGGGAGATCATTTATATGACTTCCGTAAGATTATCATTCGTAACGCGATATCAAAATAATGAGCAGCCGTAATAAAAAAGGCAAATTTGTACGAATAAACAAGAGCAAGCGCAACAAGGGGTCATCGTCACTTCTTAAATCGTGTCATGAAACGCTCGATAAATGTTCCGATAATACAGGTAATAGCAGCATTTCCACAGTCGGCCGAAATTGATGACAGCGAGTAGCGCTAGTTTGGACAGTTCCATACTTTCAGACAAAATCCCAAAGTCCATCTGTAAACTTGTAAACCATCTAAAACTGGTGGATGTATTTTCCTTAAAGTTTAAAGGAATGTTGCTCTTGATGTCTAGTTGTATTTATTGTCTTTATTAATATAAATGCCTATTACTAGAAACATACATAAATACGAAAAATATAACATTTTGTAAAAAATCAAAGAAAATGAACTAATTTAGCACAAGAGTTCCAAAAACCAATATTAAACCTCAATACGCATGGTGACCTATAATTTTAATTAAATATATTGTCTTGCTATATGTTCAAATTAGTACCTAGGAAGCTTGAATAAATTATTTATTAGGAACATAACAAAAAAAAGTAAAATATACCATTTCTATATAATTTCATACAAAATTTGACCTTTTAGCATAGGGTTAGAGTTTCAAGAATTGAAATAAAATCTTAAAAAGCATGGGGACCTATCATTTTTATTGCATATTTTGTTTTTATATAAACTATGTGCTTAGAAAGTTTAAACAAATTCTATTATTGGAACATACACAAAAAGAAGGAAATTGTATCATTATGGGCTAAATGTATCATTATAGGCTAATTTATGCATAATTTGTGAGTAATGGACAACAGATTTTGCAAAAGATAGGTTTAACATAAAGATGAGCTTTAAATGTTATTATAATTAAATGTTCTTTACTTTCATACAATCTGAGTAGAATTGGGACCAATAAATAAATGATTAGACCTCAAAATGTCTTATTTAGGTATTTCATGGACTTGTTCAACTTTTTGAACAGATTGACAGGACGGTGGCAATTTTTTTTTTTAAATTTTAACAATTATGGTGACCTACTGTTAGTTTTGCATTTTTTGTCTATAATTATAACAGACTTATTGTACAAAAAGTTTAAAGAAAATCTGTTATGCAGAAAAAACTATAGAAAATGTCTGTAATATTTCTTCCAGCTTTTTTCAAGTTTTTCAGAGCCTTTTTCAATAAATTGTGAAAATAGTGCATCAAGCCCTGTAATTAAATTGCAATTAGCTGTAGATTTTAGTTTTAGAAAGAAACAAATGTGTTGGATATTATAGGTTATTGTAGTATAGGTGATAAATTATAACATGGATATCTCATTTAATGAAATTTCAGTAATGTTATCAAGATGTTATTTGCGTTATTTTGTGTATAAATATGACGTCAGACATTTCATTGCAGTAAATTGTCTGTGAGGGATGCGCAAAAAGTTCCAGTACAACATAAATGGCTTTTTCATTTTCGTTTATTGAAGTCAATAATACACAGTCACTCGTATAAGATCCTCTATAAAGTAGTCAATGCCAAGTGCCATTTAACATAGTCAATAATACACAGTCACTCGTATAAGATCCTCTATAAAGTAGTCAATGCCAAGTGCCATTTAACATAGTCAATAATACACAGTCACTCGTATAAGATCCTCTATAAAGTAGTCAATGCCAAATGCCATTTAACATAGTCAATAATACACAGTCACTCGTATAAGATCCTATATAAAGTAGCAATGCAACGTGCCATTTAACATAGTCAATAATACACAGTCACTCGTATAAGATCCTCTATAAAGTAGTCAATGCCAAGTGCCATTTAACATAGTCAATAATACACAGTCACTCGTATAAGATCCTCTATAAAGTAGTCAATGCCAAGTACCATTTAACATAGTCAATAATACACAGTCACTCGTATAAGATCCTCTATAAAGTAGCAATGCAAAGTGCCATTTAACATAGTCAATAATACACAGTCACTCTTATAAGATCCTCTATAAAGTAGTCAATGCCAAGTGCCATTTAACATAGTCAATAATACACAGTCACTTGTATAAGATCCTCTATAAAGTAGTCAATGCCAAGTGCCATTGAACATAGTCAATAATACACAGTCACTCGTATAAGATCCTCTATAAAGTAGTCAATGCCAAGTGCCATTTAACATTTTTGAAGCTTCAGGACAAACATGAATGACTTTTTCATTTTCGTTTTAATTAAAGAAAAAAAAATACTCTCATTTTTGTAAGTTCCTCTGTATAGTGATCAACGTCATGTAACATGATCAATTTGACATTTGATTTTCCTTCTTGGGATAGTCTCGTGATGCATTTGTGACTTAATTGAAGAAACTAACCCGCCAAATAACAGCAGAATTAAACTACAAGACCATTTATCAAAACTCTATCCAGGTGTTCAGGTCATATAATAATGTATATATACCAATTAAAAGAATAGGGTTATTCCTGGGTTTTTAAAATACCCGTGATTGAATCGATCTCATTAAAATCAGACCCTTTATCATGCTACGATACTCTACACTACTAAGGATCTGACAACCTGCATTGGAAGTCACGTCAGATTGACCTTACGGTTAGTCAGCCTACAAAATTGCTCAGCATAGTCCGCTTCACTGTCGTAAATGTTGATACCGCTATAAGTTGAGCTAAGCGGGCTAAACAAATTACGACATACTATTTAGAAAACAAATGTCGTAATCTCGGTAGAATATATATTTTCAAACACATGACCGCGCCTTTCATTTTCTTTGTATTTTTGATGTAAAACATGCCATTTAATGCATTTCTTTGCACAGCATTAACAGCATTGGGATATATGTTGTTTTATGTGGGTTTTTGTTTGTTCAGTTCACTCGAACATCATCTGAAGTGAAACCCGTGATTTCATTGGTTGAATTTAGTTGAGCTTCTCATGAATAGTGATTAGATAAAAGGTCGATCTGAAGTGACCTCCAAGGCAATTTTGTCAGATCATATAGCGGAGAGCATCAAAGCATAATTAGGATATGATTTTAATGAGATTGTGATTGAATATGCGTAAAAGGAATTATGAGTTGGTAACTCTTAATTCAATGCTCCAGCTGACTGGCTGGTTAAAGTTTATATTGTGTCTATAGGGTTTGTAATCTCAAAATATTAAGTTATATCTATACCTCATCAATAGGTTTAGAAGCAGTGTGCATTTTTTGTAAAATTTGTCTGTTGTTGGTGGGATAGTTACTTTAAGCTCTTTGTCACTATCTATCTCATTACTTGGCAGAGTTGAGCATCTCAACAACACTGCTGCAGCTTTTCACCAGGAATGCCAATGTCAGGAAAAACATTACAGAGTCTGAGCTGGCAGAGGCCGTGGAACCCGTCATATTACCTGTCGTTCCAGCATCCGCTATACAACATGAACAGGCCCTGGAAACAGAACTTGTACTTCCGGCAGGTAATATATCATCATAATTGTACTGTCATGAGATATATAAAAGTTTTCCTAACACACTTGACAAAAATCCTGCAGATTGGTTGACATTCAAACGACTATTAAATAATGCATAACCCCTCGCAAATCAGGTCACGTGATGTTAAACGTCAAAACTGTGATGTCATTTAGTTTTATTTAAAGCGTTTGTGAGAAAAACTGTCAAAAACACTGACATGTGTTAGAAATGGGCTCAATTACGGTAGCCTTTGTAATCATCTCCCTGTAGGAGATATCAAATATAAGTACCAATTAATAAGTTGCAATACCAATTATCACCTTCGAATGATTGATGTGGAAAACATCGATGATTGAGAGCGTTATATTGAAAGGTTGTATTGCTCATTAATATTCATAAGTTTATTTTTATATGGAGATTGGATTGGTCAATACTGTCAAGTGCCTTAATTAATATTGATGAATTTATATTTATACGACGTAGTGATTGGATAACATAATAATATGTTTATATCAGGTGATGGCAACGGTAATATATTTACTCTCTATTTTTAACAGGTGATTACAATAAATAAAGTTATTGAAATCATGTCGAAGCGTAAGTGTTAACGTTAGACGAGAGGATTAATGTGATTGAACTTAGTAAATCAAAAAGTGCGCGTAAAATAGCAGTGTCGGTAAAACACGAATTCGGAACACATTAAAACGAAAATCGGAGGTTTTAGAGAATTGAGAAGAATGTGTCTGGTGACAGAAAACGTGCCCGTTACGCAACGGGGTATGAGGACATAAATGATCTATGTTGGACTTGGTTCCAAGATGCTACAGGCACTGAAATTCGCGAAAGATCTTAACATTGAGACGTTTAAGGCCTCAAATAGATGGTTAGATGCTTTCTTTAAGAGGCATAATGTTGTTTTCGGATCTATGACGGAGGAACGTGGAGACGCGAGTAAAGTAACCGTAAACTGTGGAAGAATGGATATCTAAGCTTCCTATACTATGTGAAGGATACAATCCCAGTGACATATTCAACTTGGATGAAACCGGTCTTTTCTTCCGGGATACTACAAAAAAAACACTTCCATGTGAAAGGTGAAGACTGTGCTGGTTGGAAGCGATCTAAGGAGCGCATCACTGTCTCTCTTTGCGTGAGTATGATGGCAAAACCGCGATGCACAGCAAAGTCAAACCTGGAAGTCTACCAGTGATTTATCGTAACAACAAGAAAGCATGGATGACTTCATTTCTTATGACAGAGTGGTTACAAAAGGTAGACCGACAAATGGGAAGACAGAAGCGTCGTATTCTTTTGTTCCTGGATAATGCTCCTGGTCATCCCACTGTGGAACTCAGCAACGTGAAACTTGTGTTCCT